>PVNU02003088.1:0-237818 GCA_003013855.2 Liriodendron chinense
CGGATTGGATTGTTCTGGAGTTGCCCCTTGCAAGATGACAGGTTTCGTATGTGGGCTCAATGTATGATTGTGCTCCTTCCAGGACGACTGGTTCCCAGCTTGAATGGTTGTAAGGTGCCCCTTGAACAACTGGTATATCATATGGAGGTGCTCCTTCAAGCACACTACTGGCTCGGAGATTGAAGGAAGAAAGGGACGTGCCCCTTGCAAGACTGGAGGAGGATTTGTTGGCTCATAAGTGTAAGCGTGAGTGGATTGGATGGGGGAGAAGAAGCGATCGAGATGATCCCCTTCTTCTATACTATTGACTGCAGGGCCACGAGACGAACTGGGGTCCGTCGGATGTTGAGGCAGAGGATTCTGAAGGATGTTGGTGAAAGCTGCTGGAGAAGTTCCAGGGACCGAGATGACGATTTGCGGTCATCAATCAGGTCTTGTATGGCATTCTTCAAAGTATAGCATCGATCCGTGGCGTGGCCACGTCCTTGATGGTAGGCACAGTACTCATTTTCTCGGTAGTTTGGAGGCAGAGGATGAGGCGGAGGCCTAGGTGTCATCAGAGTGAGTAACTGCTTTTGTACCAGCGTAGTCATGATTTGACTAAGGGTTGACTGAGTGGAGTGAACTTCCTGAACTCCCTGTAATTCTGCCTGTTCTGGTATGAGTATTGGCCATTTCCCCTGAACTGCTGCTGTGTCGAGGTGGTTGTGGCTGAGGATTCGGTTGTGGCTGATACCGCTGAGGCTGATGCTGAACTTGATTCTGCTGATACTGTTGACGTCCCTGTGGGAGAGCACGTTGATTCCCTTGAGCAGTGGTGTTGATATTGTTTACCTCCGTTGGGCGAGGAGGAGAACCACTACGGTTTTCCATTCCCGTGCCCGATAGGTCTTCTTTCCCTCTGTTCCTCTTGACTGTAGTGGCTTGATGAGGCCATGGGGAGATTGTCCCGGCCCGGATTCCTGCTTCGACTTGCTCTCCAGCACGGATCAATTGTGAGAAATTCGCATATGGATGCGAGATGAGATACCCGGATATGCCTGGGTATGTTGAATGAACAATCATGGAGATTTGTTCTTCGTCGTCGATGGGTGTCTGCATTCTGGCTGCCATAGCTCGCCAACGTCCCACGTAGGCTGACAGTGTTTCATCACTCCTTTGCCTGAGAACTGCGAGGTCGGCTCTTCTGGGTGCCATGTTAAGATTGTACGCAAATCTGTCGACGAAAGCCTGGGAAAGCTGTTCCCACGTCCTAATGCGGTGGCAATCCAATGAAGTGTACCAATCGAGGGCATCGCCCTTCAGAGATTTTTGGAACAAGCGAATGAGGGCCCCTTCATTTCCTGAGATTTGCACTCAGCTCTCCACAGAAGGCCTTGAGATGTGCTGTGGGACAACCGCTGCCGTCGTATCTTTTGAACTTTGGAACCTCAAAGTTTTGAGGTACCTGAGCATATGGGAAAGGACACAAGTCTCTGAACTTGGTCGAAGGTAGGTCGATTCCTTGCTGTCGCTGAAGCTGATTTTGCAAGATCTGGAACTGCTTCCCGCAACTCGTCCAGTCTTGAGTGATCTGTTCGAGCGACTGGTGCCTCCTGGAGTAAGGCACGTTCTTCTTCGGCATAGTGGTCGATGTCTTCGACCCTATGGGCTTGCTGAAAAGCAACCGCGGGTTGCTGAAATTGGTTTGATGATTGAACTGGATTCTGATGAACTTGAGCTTGAAATGATGGTAACTGAACTGGAGACTGTACTGAAGGTTGAACTGGAACTTGTTGGAAATTAACTGGATTTTGCTGAATTGAAGATTGCTGGAAATTAACTGGATTTTGCTGAATTGAAGATTGCTGAAAATTAACTGGGATCCCATCGGCGGGGATGTGCTGGAATTGAAAAGTGCTCCTGTTTGCAGGAGGCTGAGATGCTGGGAAGTGACCCCCTTGTTGGGTATTCGCCACTGTCCGCTGATTGATGTGAGCTTGACACTGACCCCCATTGTGGGCATTCGCCAGTGCTGTCCCTGTTGCTGCTGGAAATTGAATTGAAATCCCATCGGCGGGGATGTGCTGAAAATTGAAAAGGTGTCCCATCGGCGGGGACATGCTGAGATCTACTGAGATTGTTGTTTGCAAGATTGACTGGAAGCTGACTAGATGTTCCTGCAACGGAAGTGCTCTGAGATGGCCTTGTCGTCGCAGGAAGATATTGAGAAGGATGCCCCATAGCGAAGGGCTGAGATGGCTGCTGTCGGTAGTCTTGGGCAGACTCCGATGGTTGTGCTTGATTTGAACTGGAGGCCGGGAGGACCCGGCATGGTTGCTGAGATTGCTGAACTGGGCCCAACTTGATTGTTGGCTGCTGCGGTGGCCTGTGCTTGCATGAATTGCAAGAGCATTTCTTGCATTGCTCTCACTCCTTGTGCCAATTCTTGTATGATTGGCGTATTATCAATGGGCTGTTGCGCTGGAGGTTGCGCTTCGGTCATTTCAAGAGCAGGGAAGTGATGAGTTTCTTCTTCGTGGTCGGACATGGCTTGCTGAGCCCGAGTGCGGATTATGCTGCGGAAGGGAAGCTGTCTCCGAACACGTTGAGCCCGAGGTGGCGCAATGGTGAGGACTATACTCTACTCTTTTTGGGTTTTGGGATTTTCTATTTTTTTTGTTTTGGAATTTTCTATTTTTTTTTTGTTTGGGTTTGGGTAGAATGCTATGCAAATGAGATTGTATGAGGATTAATGACTTTCAAGTACGGGAAGGATTCTGTTTTCAAGTCGGATCACGACTAATGGGACTAGCTTATCCCCAGCAGAGTCGCCATTCTGTGGACCCTCGCCGATTTTCCCGCGCTCCCACACGACGTCGTTCTCCCTTTCCTTTCGGAAGAAGAAGAAGAAGAGGTGCGTGAGTGCGAAATCGCCGTTTGTGCCACTGGCTTGCCTCGTTCTCGAGGGCTTCGTTTGGTTGTCGTATTGAGCTGGATATGTTTAAATGAGTTTATATAAGACCAGAGTCGCCACTAGCCAGTTACTTCGAATCTACAGTCGGCTAGACCCCGTAGAAACGTTAGAGAAGAGAATCCGAAGATTCCTTCCTCTAAAATGACTCCTGTTGATCTGCGGCCAGAGATTCAAGGTAAGGGATCACGGTTACAGGGTGGGAAGAGGTTAAGCACCCCACACACTGCCCGTACCGAAGTACGGTCTCTACTTCACAGAATCGATCGAATACTTGAAAGTCTAATTTAATCCTCGTATATTCTCATGAATGACATGATGCATGAATGCGGGTCTGAACAGTAAGAGTTTCTGATGGGCAGGTTCCAACAACGGGCAAGCCCAGAGCATACGCTCGAACTGACAGGTGCTTAATATAAGACGTATGCAGTGTGCTTGAATGATCAAGGTGTTTTATGGTGAAGCATGAATGCAGGTCTGAACAGTAAGAGTTTCTGATGGGCAGGTTCCAACAACGGGCAAGCCCAGAGCATACGCTCGAACTGACAGGTGCTTAATATAAAGACATATGCATGTGTGCTTGAGTAATCAAGGTGCTTGTAGTGAAGCAGGGGGGTTGGAAGGAAAGTAAATGTTGCACTTATGCTAGATGCAAATGAGATGATGCTGGAAAATGAGTAGCTGGGTGGACGGAGGTGTCGCAAGGGTTGGCTTCGAGTGGTTGGATCAAGACTTGAATGGCTTGGGAGGCTTGGACCAGTGGTCAGGCAAAGCTGGACCAGGGTTAGGCTCTCCTCACTCGGGCTCTCCTTGGTGGAAAAATGGGCTAAAGGGTGGAGAGATGGACTCAGAGCTCTCGGGCTGAAATGGACTCGAATGGCCTGTTGAAATGAGAAGGGGAGGGGGATATTTATAGCAGCAGAGAGGGGCACTCTCGTAATTTTTTCCGGGCGGCCTGCCATGGGCCGCCCGTACGGCCGCTCCTCGGTTTCCAGCGAGTACGGTCGCTCCCTCGGGGCTGCTGTTGGACTCGCTGGTCGACTCGGTGAGTTGACTCAGCGGGTCGACTCGGTGATTTGACTCAACGGGTTGACTCGACGGGTTGACTCGGTGTTTTGACTCGACGGGTTGACTCGACGGGTTGACTCAGCGGGTTAACTCAGCGAGTTGACTCAGTGAGTTTGACTTTTTTTGAGATTTTTTGACTGGCCTTTTTTATGGGGGGTTTTTCAGGGTGATTTTTAGGACTGGGTTGACTGGGTTCAAGCTTGAACTGGGCTATGGAATGGGGCTTACAAGGGTGAGTTTGGCTGAGTTTGGACTTGGGATTTGGGGGTATGGTCCTCCGTTCAACCAGCTATCTCTACCAACAGTGTAGCCGAAGGTGGGGTGTCTACAATCACCTTGCATGATGCCTTTGAGATGCCAAAGGTAATAGGAGGGTAGGTTTGAGAACTCTACAATTAATGAGAATAGGTTTCCTAGAGTTGCTCACATACAAATATCTCATCTTAGAGCTTTGGATAAGGATTTAACTATCAAGAAATATCCAAACTCTAGAGATTAAGAGAAGGCAAATGTCATCTTCTTCATGAGCTTGGAATGCTCCATTATTGTGTTAAATCATAAGGAAGATGCCTTGCAAAGGTTGAAAAATGAGCATCTAATGGTCTCTAACAATGGTGGCTTCAATCCTCTAAAAAACCCTCTCATTTTCCTTCAAATCGAGCCAAGCCCCCAACGGATATAAAGTGGCTAGTACTCGACCTATCTCGATTGGTCGTGACCGGCCGGCCAGGGGCCCTCGACCATTCAAGCGACTGGTCGTATTAAGTGGCCTAGACAGTAAATCTTGCTGTCTCAAAATGGTCGGTCGCCGACCAGTCGAATTAAGCCTAGAGACGAAATATTTTTGATATAGCTCGCTATTCAAATTGGGCCTTCTACCGACTGGTCTAGGCATGAATTTCTGTTGTTTTGTCTATTGTGTTTTACAGCAGTTCATGTAACACCTTGGCCATTCTTAGGTGATCATTGGGGACACCTAAGGCCAATCTAAAATGAATAAAGCTATGCCTAATAGTCACGGTCATCTAGATGTTTTGGTTTTGGTTTGGTTCAAGGTTAAGGCTCACCAAAGACATCTCTTTTAGCTATTTCTTTTTCCTTGATGCAGCATGTCTGTCTTGAGTCTTCGGGCTTCGTCTTCATTAAGCTCAACCAACACTAGACTCACTGACCAAAGTAATTGACAAATAAAATACACTAGTATGCCGCATAAAAGTGCACTAACCCGACATGCGTCAGTTCCTTACCTCTCTTTCACCTGTGAGGTCCACATTTTAATGAATGGTGGTCTTTCCATGGTCATATCTGCACAACTTTCTACATTGGCTTGAATAAATTGATAGAGGGTAGTTCGACGTGCATGACTCACTGATCATCAATCCTTTATCTCTCTTTTCACGTGTGGGGTCCACATTTAGATAGATGGAGGCTTATCTATGATTGCCATCTACACAACTTTCTACGCTGGCGCCAATAAATTGAAACAAGGTTCGACGTGCACGACTCGCTATTCATCAATCCTTTGCCTCTCTTTTCATGTGCGGGATCCACATTTTGATAAATGGAGATATGCACAATTCTTTACACCGACATGGATAATGATAGAGGCTATGGCGTGCATCATGGGCACGAATTAGGTGTTACCTCGGGAACAACTTAGTGGGTGTTACCCCTACCATGTGGGGCCCATATTGAGGTATATTTTACCCATCTACGTCGTCTATCTATTTCCTCATATCATTTTAGGATGTGATCCAAAACCTTAAGAAGATCAAAATTTCAGGTGAACCATACCACTAGAAACAATGATGAATAACCATTAAAAACGTTTTATGGGCCAAAACCATTTTGGATCAATCTGATATTTAAATTTTCCCTTCATCAAGACCTTATTGACATTATCAAGAGCTTGGATTGCAAATAAACATTACCAAAACCTTACGATGGGCTCTTTGGAATTTTTAATGGTGGGGCTCTCAATCACACTGTTTCTAGTTTCTAGTGGTATGGCTCACTTGAGATTTGGATCTGCATAATGTTTGAAACCTCATCCTAAAATGGGCTGTAGAAATGGATGGACAGAGTGGATATACAAAATATCATCCATGTGGGCCATATGGTAGGGGTAACACCCACTAAGTTGTTCCCCGGGAAACACCTAATTGGCGCCCGTGCATAACACGCTCCACTGGCATGGATAATGATAGAGGGTATGGCGTGCAAGACTCGCTCCTCGTCGACCGTTTGTCCCACTTTCCGTGTGGGGTCTACATTTTGATAAGGTCTTTCTTTTCTATGGTTATGCACAACTTTCCACGGTGACGTGAATAAAGTTGTAAAGGATCAGACGTGCATGACTTGCTTGTACTAGTCAATCCTCTGCCTCTCTTTCTGGGTGGCATGCATTTGGAAGACTGGCTTTGAAAGTCTATGCTCACTCTTAGACTCTTTTTCCGTTACCTGTCCTATGCAACTCTTTCTACCACAAACACAAGTGCAACTACATATCTTTTTATCCCTAACTCCATAAGATCTGATCCGTTCATTAGAACCTGAATTTTAATTTGGGTGAATTGTGTGATGAACAGCATTTTATCTTGAAACCAAAAGGTGTAACCATATAGGAGCATTTCATGTCATCGGTCTTCCCTTTTCTTTTCTTTTTTTTATTATTATTTTTTATTCACATCACCTACTTATGCATTGATACAAAGAATAAAAGTGGTGGAACAATTTAAGATGGTAGACATGTTTGAGGCCCACATATTGTAAAATCCACAGCTTGAGATTAACCGTTTAAAGCAGTTCCTAAAATGGGTTAGCTTTTAATATTCAAAGCTTTTTTTTTTTTTTTTAATAGAAACAGATTTCCCACATGGGTTTTGGTAGGATACAGTGTACCCATATGAGGTGGACCTTCACCTCTAATTTAGATAACTATTTAAGATGAAATACGGCTTAGCAACGGTAGCTTTGACATGTATAGTATCCTTCATCCTGGTGGGATCACCTTATGAACGGGTTGGATGGTATATAAGCATCACTGTGGGCTACAGGTATGTTCCTATGGTGGATCTTCCATCTTTCTTGTTTCCTGCCGTGCGGCCTACTTTAGATCTGATTTAACTAATTTTTAGGATCATGGGCGAAACTGATGGATGGAATAGATGTCAAATAGACATCACGATGGGCCTCACAAACTTTTTGGTTGCAGACCCACTTAAAATGCAGCGCACTCACTGTGAGCTACATTCCAAGATGGCCTGATGATCTAAACTGTCCAAATTCTCATTACTACAATAAATAACCTCTACTTCTGTAATCAGGCTTCATTGATGATCCTAGCATTTTATTTTCAGGGTTGAATGCTAACCATTGAAAACTCTCTATCCACATATAAACGTGATTGTTTATCTAGACCGTCCAAATCATGTCATTAAGATTTTGGTGACCTAGAATTATTAGAAAACAGGCACATGTGTAAGATCAAGATCATGTCCAACGTCAGATCAATGCTGGGATCATATCAATAGGCATTTATTCCAACACAAGATAGCTTATCTTACAAATGGTTGTTCGTGGCTTATTTTGTGTCAATTGTCGAATCTAATCAGCTTATCTTGTGCGTCTACTGTTGTTCTAGTCTGTGCACAAAAAATATGCGAAATAATTTTTCATGTGGGCCACGCTAGAGGTGGAATCATCCCAACCACTCAGCAGTTTGGCAAGGGTATCATTGTCAATATGAAAATAGGAAAGATACTCTCGATCGAAACAACGCACAAAAATGCTACACACATACTACTTGCCCTTTCACACCTATGTAATTACATCTTTTTGCCCTTGGCAATTGGGTTGGCCTTAACAAGGTCAAATTGGGCACACCTTCATTAGAATGAACGATCGCCACCGTCCATTCGTTGTCTTGAGTCCCTTTTGTCTTCTGGCTGAAAAATTAGATGGATCCAAGCAGTAGCCGGCCCTAGGAAGTATTAACATTTGATTATCTCTATACCATAAAAACAAATCTAGATAGTGGGATCCACTTTATCATTTTATGTGTATCATTTTTTTGAATCCGGATCCTGAAAACCGGAAGCGGATTGCGTAGTGAGTAACTCCGCACGCCAAGGGTGCGGAGTAAACTCTGTGGGGCCCACCATTATTTACGTGTTTTATCCACTCTGTCCATCCATCTTTGCAGATAATTTTAGGTATGGTTGCAGAAAAGAAAGCATATCAAAATCTAAAGTGGACTACACCACTGGAAAAGTGTGAACTGACTGTCTACCATTGACAAATTCTCGAGGGACACAGAAGTTTTGGATCAAGCTGATATTTGTGTTTTCTCTTCATCCATGTCCATGTGATCTTATGAACAGGTTTGATGACAAATAAACATCACTGTGGGGCCTGGGAAGGTTCCAACAGTGGAAATCATTATTCCCACTGTTTCCTGTAGCATGGTCAACTTGAGATTTGGATATGCTTAAATTTTGTGCTCAACGCCTAGAATGAGCTGGAAAACATATGGACGGAATAGATAAAGCACATACATTCTAGGTGGGCCCAACAGAGTTTACTCCGCACGATAAGAGCGTGCAGATTTCCTGAAAACCTGCTTGGAGCTTTTTTATTGGTCCACGTAAGCACATAGGTATGCAACCCAGTCACATCCTCAGTTCAACCTGGTCACACCTCAGTGCAACCTGATCACATTGGACTCTTTTGTTTTTTTAGGTCCTTCATATTATGATTTGTATATTTTAATAGATGGTATGGATCATGAAGAAAAAAAAGGGCGGGCATAACCTAACTTCCTATGTAAGAATGCGGAAAATCCATGCTGCTTCTAAGGAGGGTAACAAGTTTTATGAGACCTCAGGGTCACCCTAGATAGTGCGCCACTTACAGTAGGGCCCACCATGACGTGTGTATTCTATAGCCACACTGTCAATCCGTTTTTTAATATCATTTTAGAACTTGAATCCAAAAATTAAGAAAATCCAAACCTTAGCTGAACAATATTATACGAAACAGTGGCAATTCATGAGCTCTCTACCCTTAAAAACTTCTTAAGGATCACTTTAATGTTTTTGCAGTGTTTATTATCAGTAAACTTTGCTCATTTGGTAGAGAAACTGATGGTCCACATAGATACATAATATATACAACAACGTTGGCCTCACAGTCAGATGTCGAGCCCACTTTGGTGGATCCCTGGATCAACCAACCGGATAGATTATTTGATACCCGAGTCTGACCTAACACTGTGCGTTTCCTACCACGTGCCCCAACTTAACATAATGTATCTATTATATCCACGCCGTCCAATTGGATTCCTATATCATTTTAGGGGATTTTCCTAAAATTGACAGAGATATAGTCATCAGGTTCATCATAACATAGGAAACAGTGGTGATTGACCATTAATGTGCCAAAAGAGTTTATAAGCCAAGCTGATGATTTGTATATTACTTCATCCAGGCATATGTGACCTTATCAACAGATTGGATGGGAAATAAACACTACGTGAACTTTAAAGTGCGCCCAAAGAGTATTTCATTGAGATGGCTTACCATTGATTCCTACAGACAGTATGGTCCACCTAAGATTTGAATCTCTTTTATATTTATTTTTACATGCACTAAACTATTTATGAAAAAAATAGATTGACGGAGTTGATACAGAATACATACATTAAGTCGGGCCCATGTTAAGGGCTAGACCGCTTGGCACGGTTGTACCTAATTTACTCTCTTCGGACGTTAGAGACATGCTTCATGAAATGTTAATTTTGGTGGACCCACATTCTTGATAGTTATCGCAAATCTGGACCATCTGCCATTGATAGTTGACCCTATCTGACCTCACCCGAGGCAAAATTGGGTATACTTCATTTCGGCAAATCAAATGAGCCCCGTTTGGGTTGAAATTTCACTGGCACATTGGATGTGGCTCTAGGAGGCTCGACACCAGTTTCTAGCCAATTTGAGATAGTTAAGGTCACCGAACCCTAGTTGACCCCACTCGACCCGAAATCAGGTCTAGTCTATTAAAGCACCTCAAACGAGGGCAGTTTATGTTAAACTTTCGCTGAGTAGTCGGGCATGGTCTTAGGAGGGTCAGCACCTGTCTCAAGCCAAATAAAGCCAGTGAACCCTAGTTGACCCACTGGAGCTATGATCCAGTCTACTATGTTTTGGTGCTTCAAACGAGCCATGTTTCGGTTTAATTTTTTTAACATGTTAGACCTGGTCTTAGGATGCTTGACACCAGCTTCAAGCAAAATTTGAGCCACTTACGACCACAGAACCATAGTGGACTTCACTTGATCCCAACCGAGCTCTAGTCAGGTCTACTCCCTTAGGTGCCTGAAACAAACCCACTCTTACTAAAAAAAATCAGACACGTTGGACTTGGTGGTAGGAGGCACAACACCAGTTTCGAACCAAATCCGAGCCAATTCTGCGACAGAACCCTTGTTGGCCTCATTTGACCCCAACAGAGCAGGAATTGGGTATACTCCACTACGGTTCTGGCTTTCTTTTTTTTTTTTTAAATGTCAAACTCGGTCATAGAAATCACGACAACTATTTTGAGCTGAATCCGAGCTAATTACGACTTATAAACCCTAAGTGACTGCACTTGACCCCAACTGAGGTGGAATCAGGTCTACTCTGTTTTAGCGCATCAAATGATCCTTATTCCAACCAAAATTTGTAGACATGTCAGACATGGACTTTGGAGGGTCATACTACTAGTTTTGGGCCAAATCCGAGCCAATTAAAGGCACGGAACCCTGGTTGACCTCTCTTTACCTCTACTGAGACAAAATCAGGTGTACTCCTTTTCAGCACCTCAAATAATCCCTGTTCTGAATGAATGTTTACTAACACGTTGGATGTGGTCTTAGGAGGCTAAGCACCAGTTTTTCATCTAATAATAGCCAGTTAAGGTAATTGAACCTAGTTGACCTCATTTGACCTCAAATTAGCCAGAATCGGGTCTTCTCCATTTAGGCATGTTATACGAGCCCCATTCCAGCCAAAAATTCCCCGACATGTCAGACATGGTCCTAAGAGGCTCTCGGCCAAAAATTCCCCGACAAGTCGAACATGGTCCTAGGAGGCTCAACATTAGTTTCAAACCAAATATGAGGTAGTTAAAGGCATTGAACCTTAATTGACCCTACTTGACCCCACCTTAGCCAGTGAAGGCCATTGTTTGTTTGTGGTGTGGTGTTGGGTATGTGAAGCACTATCCAGTACCCATTTCACTAGTGGCAGTGTGAGGGCAATCTCCCTCCCTTTCTCGGTCATGGACTGGTTGCATCCTAGGATTAACGAAAGTATGTCGAACCCTGAGTGTGGGGCCCATTTTGATAAATGTTTCTTTCAACCACACAGTCCCTCCATTTTGACCACATTTCAAGGCATGATCCAAGAAATAGTGTTGATTAGTGCCTCCATATAAAAAATTCACAAGAGCCCATCGTAAGGTTTTAGTAATGTTTATTTGAGATCCATCCAACATGTTGAAAATTTTAAGAATATATGGATGAAGGGAAAATATAAATATTAGGTTAATCCAACACTTTTGTGGCCTACAAAAAGCTTTTAATGGTCATTCATCACTGTTTCTAGTGGTTGTTGTACCCTGTTTCTGACGATGAAGTCATTATCAGAAATGCCCATGAAAGAAGTAGCCAATTGCTGTTTGCGTTCGGTAAAATTGGCCGATTGCAAATAGGATATGGGGCGATTTTGTTGGCCGATTGCCATATACAACTATGATATCGGCGATTTCATTGGCCGATTGAAATCTTTCAACACAAGCGAGCAGCAATGTTGGTAGTGGTCGATTGCATGTTATACTCATAGAACAGTGGCCGATCGTGTCTGCAGGCAAGAGGAGCTACCGATCTTGATTTTTTTTTTTTGGCAAGACAGCTGTTGTAACTACCTTACATGGGAGAATGGGCCCTACATGCAAGCCACAATGACACTTGTCAATAGGAGTAAATAGAGAACTCTCTAGAAGGTAATGTAGAAGACGGTTATCATAACCGTCAGGAAGTGAAGCATCCAGATAGTTCCATTTTTTAGGAGAAAGCTATAAAAGGAGGATCTTAGCAATACAAGGGGTCCAACACCAACCAAATCAAACCAAACCTATCTTTCCAATTTGCCAAATCATTTACATTTTATAGTATAATCGATCCATTTTTACATTCCAAGTACTTTGTATTTCATAGAATAAGCGCTCAGGTATTTATCAAGTCAAGATTATATTACCATTTCCAAGCTTATTCAGGTTCTTCGTCTTACTATATACGTTTCTTAGCATATTCAGCTCTCTTTATTATCTTTAGCATTAATCGCATTGTCCAATTTCTGTAGCATAATCTCTGCAATTACTTTCATAGCAGTAAGTTTTACGATCAGTAAAATTCCATTTTACAATCTCTTAGTGGTGAAAAAAATCAAAGATCGCCCACACGGTCGATTGTAAACTTTTCTTTTTACTCCTTTAAAGTAACGGTAAGAGAAATCCTTTCGCTCGGAAAGTAAAATTGCAACCCATTTTTTGGAGGACGAACCCCACGATCCAAACATCGCTTGATCACTTTTTACGAAGCAATTGACCGATCTCTATAGACTTCGGTTACATATGGTAGATCACAACGTATCTGGCTTCCCTGGCGCTCGGGGTCATCGTTGTTCGGTTGGAATCGAGCTGCGAAAATCGGTTCTGGCACGCCCTCACACACATTACAAGCGTGGCCAGCGAATAATTCGGCAACATATTTTTGGCACGCCCGGTGGGACACTACTTCGGTTCATTTACTGTTGTGACATTGCTTTAACTGACTGAACATGAGCAAAAATCACTTCATCGAAAGGTAATAAATGGGTGAAAACACAGATGTTCATAATCGTAAAACTCATCAGGCTACATCCGAAGAAGAAGGAGTTAGTGAATTTGCTCCAAAATACAGAAGCCGCAGATAAAAGAGCCCGGATTCACTTTGAAAGGTATTGTAGACAGTTTGATACATTCGTAAATTCTCATCTCTTGTCACGTTTCTTTAAATTGGCCCTCCATACGCTCAAACCATGTTTTCCAATCTGGAAGAGGAGTCGGCTAAGATCGAGGACGTTTTAGGGCATTCTGAGGGTCGGGAGGTGAAACTTCTTGTAAAAGGATCGTTTCACCATGGCATATGGGAAAAAATAAATTCAGAGAAGAAATATCGTCGGCTTTAACTCCTGGGAGGAATGAAGGACCCAGATGATAGAATTTTTGTCCTTTTGCCTTCGTGGTAAATATTGTTTCATTCGTGTAGAGATCGGTCAGATTATCTAAAGCATCGATCATTTTAATAAGATCAAAAGAAGAAGAAGAAGAAGCCATTGCGGAGGATTGAGAGAGTTGAGAAAGAAAGAAAGTAAGAATGAAATTTAGAAGTGAGAAGAAGAAGCCATTGTGGATTCTTGTGTTATATTCACCTTTGCATCAGCTTATGTTAATACATGAGCTCTAAAATCAAGCAGGTTCTAACCTGAGCTCTAAAATCAAGCAGATTTAGAACTCAAGTATACGCTACACTACAAGAAATAGTAGAGATTAGATGCCTGCTTTTGAAACTTTCCTTGGGCCAACAAAATCTTCTTAATTGATGACCTTAACATTTGATTTTTAGGGTTGAATGCTAGCCATTGAAAACTTTCTACCGATCCACAGTTCAAAGTTCTTCTATAGAAAGTGATGATTGGAATCACCCTTTCAGTTCAAGTTTCATTGATCAATTGGACCCAAGGAATAGAGGCCTTTTAGAAATTGTCTCTGCTTAGAAATTGTCTATGCACAATTTAACAAATGATGCTCAGAACTTCTGCCTGCACAATTAATGGTCATTCATCACTGTTTTTCATAGTATAGTCCACCTGAGATTTGGATCTTCTTTAAGGTTTGAGATCATACCCTAAAATGAAACGGGAAAACAGATGGACGGTGTGGATAATATACAATTTAAGAAATGATGCTTAATTAGATCTTCTGCCTGCAAAACGTACAAAGTAAACTGAAATTTACTCTTTTTTTAGCCATTCATTTGTTTTGCTATGATGTGCCCCACCTGAGTTGTGAAATCACATGGTTTCTTTGTCAGAAGATCTAAACATTGGAGAGCATCTGATGGAAAGCTCTGATCTCACAAATGTCATGCATGCGGCTGCGGAATTCCTCTGCTTGTAGGATTTGGCTGACCTAGAATTATAGAAAGAGGCACACGTCTGACATTGGAGATTCTATAATTGTGTTGATGCCTCGTGTCAAAGACTCGGGCCCATAGTGACCGTCCTTTTTTTTTCTCTCTCTCTTTGATGCCAGATCGTCCAAGATTCCCAATCATGGCCGCATCATCAGATCAATGGTTGGGATCATATCAACAGGCTATGCAAATTGACAAAATATGGCACCTAAATTAAAGGCCGGCCCAAATCACCCATCTGGATGGCTGAAAAGGTCAAATCGATTGGCAAACAGTGTTGGCCCCACCATGGACAGAACAGTTATCTGGCTCACAGAATGGATGATCCCAAAGGATGGGCCTTATTGGACAATAAGGTTCACCCATCGCAGCAGAAGGTTTGGATCCATCAACGGCCAACACCTTTTATTAAAAAAACGAGAAGAGAAAAATGAAAAAAAAAATAGAAAAATAAGAAATGAACAAAAAAATTGCCAAAAAAAGAAGGAAGCAGACTGCGTACCGAGTAAACTCTATGGGGTCCACCATGATTTATGTATTTTATCCACTCCATCCATCCATTTTACCATATAATTTTAGGGCTTGAGTCCAAAAATGAAGCATATCCAAAGTTCAAGTAGACCACACCACAGGAAACAGTGTGAATTGAACATCTGCCGTTGAAAAACTCTTGGATCAAACTGATATTTTGTTTTCCCTACATGTATGTCTGTGGGAGCGGATTAGCTGTTACTTACCCTAACCGTGTAGGGCCCACCTTGATGTATTTGTTATATATCTACACCGTCCAACTGTTTTTCCATATCATTTAAGGACGAGATCCAAAATCATAAGAACATCCAAATTTCAGGTGGACCATACCAATAGAAACATTGATTAATAATTATTAAAAACTTTTTGTAGGCTACACAAGTTTTGAATCGATCTGATATTTCTAATTTACCTTTATCCATATTTTCTTGACATTATAAACAGGTTTGATTGCAAAATAAACATTATTAAAATCATATAATAGGTCCTTTTGAATTTTTAATGGTAAAGCACTCAATCACCGCTGTTTCCTGTATTATGGCCCACCTGAGATTTGAATCTGCATAATTTTTAGTACACTGTCCTAGAATGGTCCGGAGAAACGAATGGACGGATTGGATATACCTCACATCATCAAGGTTGGCCCTATTGTAGGGGTAACACCCACCATGCTGTTACCGGGGTAACACCTAATCTGCTCCCTATGTCTGCTCCCTATGTAGTGGTGATTGAATGCTTATTAAAAACTTCTCAGTGTCCACTTAGCAGGGGTTGACTGACTGCGTGATGAGTGGTCCTCATCTCTCACACGTGTGAGTCATTGTATTGGGCAAGGAAGGGGAAAGCCCCTCCCTTCCCTATATAATACCTCCCAACCTTTTCTCTTCTTACACATCCCAAATCCTCCCCTCAACCAAAACCAAATGGCTCTCTTCCTCCTTTCCTTTCTTGCTAATAAAGCATTTCCATTTCCAATCTTCTCCCTTCTCCTTTCTTTTTTTAGGTTTCTTTTATTCTCTTCCCTACTTTTATCCTCCTCTTTTGTCTTATCTAGTGTCAGTAACAGTAAGGCCTTGTCAATCCAACAGCAATGCACTGAAGATCACTTCTCTGCTTTGCTCCACTTGAAACAGGGCTTTGACTTCTCAGACGAGTACTGCATGACTACGCTCTCCTCTTGGAATCCTGATAACAGGGATTGCTGCTCTTGGGAAGGCATCACCTGCAATGGTTCCACTGGTCACGTGACCCGTCTTGACCTCAGCGAGCTCGGTATCTCGGGTCGGATTGATTCTGTGAGCCTCTTTCGTCTTCAGAGCCTGCAAAGGCTCAACCTCGCTTACAATGACTTCGATCCCTCTCCATTCCCATCTGGGTTTGACCAGCTCACCAGTTTGACTCATCTTAACCTCTCTTCTTTGCATTTTTATGGCCAAATCCCGCTGGAAATCTCCTGCTTGACCACTTTGGTGTCCCTCGATCTAACTTTCAATTACCATTACAATGGTTGGGACTATGAATACCTGAAACTCGAAAACCCAAGCATCAGAGAACTGCTCCAAAACCTGTCGAGGCTGACAGAACTCCATCTCGACTCTGTAAACATCTCATCGCAGGGTAGCGAGTGGGGCCTGGCCTTATCTTCGTCACTCCCTCATCTCCGCAAGTTGAGCTTGATTGATTGTGGTCTTTCAGGTCCCATCCATTCTTCCCTTTCCAGGCTCTCTTTCTTATCTGAACTTGATCTCAGTTGGAACAGTCTCTCTTCTGTCATACCCAACTTCATAGGGAACTTCTCTTCTTTAACGTCACTGCATCTCAGTGATTGTGGATTGCGTGGAAAAATTCCAGAGAGTATTTTCAGGTTGCCAAACCTACAAACCCTCGATGTAAGATCCAATCCACTTCTTACAGGCCAAATCCCTCCAAACAATACTCTCAGGCAGCTGTACCTATCCGATACTGGATTCTGTAGCACGCTACGGGATTCATTCGGTAATTTGAAACTGCTGACCATGTTAGTACTCGGAGAATGCAACCTATCTGGTCAACTGCCATCCTGGCTTGTGAAGCTCGACAAACTCATGTATTTAGATCTTTCATCCAATGGGTTCAGTGGACCATTGCCATCCTCACTTGCCAACCTCAGCAACCTCATTCATTTGGATCTTTCATGGAATGGGTTCAGCGGTCCAATCCCATCATCATTGTTTTCACTTCCATCATTACGAGAGCTTCATCTCCAAGGAAACCAATTTAGTGGTCAACTTGGGGAGTTCCAAAACGCATCCTCTTCATTACTAGAGATCATTGAGTTGTATGACAACAAGTTGGAGGGGGCTATTCCAAGGTCAATCTTTCAACTCACCAAGCTTACATACCTCATACTTTACTCCAATAGTTTCAACGGCACAATCCCTTCTTTATATGGAAATTCACTTCATAATTGTATAGTGCTCGACTTGCGCAGCAATTCACTTAGTGGGACCATCCCATCTTCATTCTTTTCACTCCCATCATTACGAGAGCTGTATCTCCAAGATAACCAATTTAGTGGTCAACTTGGCGAGTTCCACAACCCATCCCCTTCTCTGAACGATATCTTCTTGGATAACAACAAGTTGGAGGGAACTATTCCAAGGTCAATCTTTGAACTGCCCAAACTTATGTATCTCTTGCTTTCATCAAACAATTTCAGTGGTGACATGGACCTTGGCTTATTCCAAAACTTTAAGAACCTTCACTACCTCGATCTTTCAGATAACAGCTTCTCAGTCAATGATGGCCGAAGCAATTCAACTAGCTCCATGTACCTCCCCAAAATTGATTTTTTGTTCTTAAGATCTTGCAACATTACCAAATTTCCAGATATCTTAAGAAACCGAGAGGGTATGAAGTCAATAGACCTTTCCAACAACAGTATCAATGGAGAAATACCAAAATGGCTATGGAAGGTTGGGAATGGTACCTTACTTTATTTGAATCTTTCTCACAATGCTCTGGAGGGATTAGAGCAACCGTTTCCTCATCTTTCCCTAAGTTCGTTGCGGTATCTTGACCTAAGCTTTAATAGGCTAGAGGGCTCAATACTGATCCCACCACCGTCCACCGTTTTCTATACGCTTTCGAGTAATAATCTTAGTGGAGAAGTTCCCTCAGTTTTTTGCAATTGCACTTCCTTACAAGTCCTCGATCTTTCTGACAACCGCTTCAATGGTTCAATTCCACAATGTTTGGGTGAAATCAGTGATTCCCTCACTGTGTTGAATCTTGGAGGAAATACATTTGATGGCACCTTGCATCAAACATTCAAAGAGGGGTGCACTCTAGAGACACTTGATCTCAATGGAAATCAATTGGAAGGGCAGGTGCCAGGGTCATTGGCCAAGTGCAAGAAGCTGGAGGTATTAAACCTTGGAAACAATTAAATATATGACGCCTTCCCTTTTTGGTTGGTAGATTTGTCTCAACTGCGTATTCTCATCTTGGGATCCAACAAATTTCATGGCACCATTGGGCACCCCCAAGCAAGTCACGCTTTTCCATTGTTACAAATCTTTGATCTCTCTTCCAATAGCTTCACGGGTAGCTTGCCATCAAATTTGTTTAGGAGCTTGAAGGCAATGATGAAGGAGGGAAAATCCCAATCTCAGTTCGGCAGCAAACTAAGTGTGCATGAACACTATGAAGATAACGTGACTATAGTGAGCAAAGGGCTAGAAATGGAACTAGTAAAGATCCTTACTTCCTTCATAGTAGTGGATCTCTCAAATAACCAATTTCATGGGGATATTCCAGAATCAATTGGGGATCTAAAGTCACTCCATGTGCTTAATATGTCCCACAACCATCTCACAGGCCAAATTCCAGCGTCCCTCAAGAACCTAAAAGCTTCGGAGGGGTTAGAGCGACCATATCCTCATCTTTCCTTTAGTTCATTGAGAGTTCTTGACTTTAGCTTTAACATGCTAGAGGGCTCGATCCCAATTCCACCACCGACCACTAATTTTTATTCACTTTCAAGCAATAAATTTAGTGGAGAAGTTCCCTCACTAATTTGCAATACGACATCCCTACAAATCCTCAATCTATCTGACAACCGCTTCAACGGTTCAATTCCACCATGCTTGGGTGAAATCAGCGATGCCCTCATTGTGTTGAATCTTGGAGGAAATTCATTTCATGGAACCTTGCCTCAAATATTCAAAGAGAGGTGCACTCTGGAGACGTTTGATTTCAATGGAAATAGGTTGGAAGGACAGGTGCCTAGGTCTTTGGCCAACTGCAAAATGCTGGAGGTGTTAAACCTTGGAAACAATCAAATACATGACACCTTCCCATTTTGGCTAGAAAATTTATCCCAATTGCGCATTCTCATTTTGAGATCTAACAAATTTCATGGTAGCTTTCGACACCCCCTAATAAATCACACATTTCCATTGTTACAAATCTTCGACCTCTCTTCCAATAACTTCACGGGCAGCTTGCCATCGAATATGTTCAGGAGCTGGAAGGCAATGATGGACGAGGCCAAATCCCAATCTCAGGTCCTTAGCAAAGATGTTGAAGGTGGATACTATCAAGACAAAGTGACTATAGTGAACAAAGGGCAAGAAATGAAATTGGTAAAGATCCTTACTGCCTTCACGGTAGTGGATCTCTCAAATAACCAATTTCATGGGGATATTCCAAAATTGGTTGGGGATCTAAAGTCGTTGCATGTGCTCAATATGTCCTATAATCATCTCGAAGGCCAAATTCCTGCATCACTCGGAAACATGAAAGCTCTTGAGTCACTAGATCTCTCACATAATAGGGTGTCAGGGAAGATCCCTTGGCAACTAGCAAAGCTAACGTTTCTCGCCGTGCTGGACCTTTCGCAAAACCTCCTCGATGGAAGCATACCACAAGGTCAGCAATTCAATACATTCGAGAATAAATCCTTTCTAGGGAATTCAGGATTATGTGGCACTCCATTGTCGAAGAAATGCGAACACGTCGAGGCCTCACCACCACTAGCACAATTGAAAAGTAAATTTGATTGGAAATCCATGTTGATTGGGTTTGGAGCTGGATACGGAGTGGGATTGGGAATTCTATTTTGGACTCTAGCACTTTGGACAAAGGGAATGAGAGAATTCACTATATTTATTGACAAAGTGCTTCTGTTGATTTTTCCATGTGAAGCGTTTATTGTAATGCATCGATACTAAGAGGATTGGAGCTAGGAGAAGAACTCAAGGAAACTGAAACATGAGGAAAGAAGGATGGTTTTTATAATTTTTATATCTAATGTATTCAAGTATATGTTGATGGCTATATAATAGGCGAGGCTTGTACCCTTTCTATGGAGTCCGCCTGAATGTTTGTATAATTTTTTCTTAAATCAACAAAGTTACAGGTGGTGTGCTCCCACCTTTCTGGAAGGAAAAAAAAAAACTGTTCTTTGATGGTTTCATAGTTTATGCTTATGGGTTTCATTTAATTAGTTCTATTAATCTGCTAAGCACAATATTAATTATTCAATTTCCACTACTTGGGCCTTATATATTGGCAGTATGGCAGTCCAAGTCGTGATCCATTCTTGAGTCAATTCGTGACTCAAATGGGTCATTGGTGAATCTGAAATGTCGTTGTTACACATGAATGGCCCCCATGAATCTAATCTGAAATTAAGGGAGAGTTGAAAAAATCCAAGGATAATGGGTTCCATGTATCCCAACGGCCCAAGTTCTATAAGATAAGTAACGATTTTTGTCGGTGTTCCATCTTTTAGTTTGAAATATGCCATTTCTGAGTAACTTGCATATCATCAATAACCCCTTTGTACTCAGTCAGAGTATCAAAATATTTCTCTAAGATATTATCATAGTTTTTATCCTTTTGTCACACAAGCTGAGGGACATGTACTGGACATGAACCCAAATCGAAAGGGTCAAGACCTCATGTACCCTGTAACAATAGGCTGGACTGTATTCTGGAGAGTATTAATTATTAAGAAAGAGGGATTACATATGGAGGTATTTCCAGGACCCAGACATGGTGACATTACCTCATCTGATTTTATTGAACTATGTGCCACTATTAGAGATTGGGCCAAAAAAACATGTTTGAAAGCTGTTGGAAGAGGATTGCGGGACCAGATTAGGTGTTACCTAGAAACTTTGGTGAGTGTTACCTAGCCGTATGAGGCCCACCTTGATGAATGTGTTGTATATCCACACTGTCCATCCATTTTCCATCTCATTTTAGGAGTTGATCCCAAAGATTAAGCAGGTCTAAATCTCAGGTGGATCACATCACTTGAAAGTATGGTGATTGACCATTAAAAACTTATTGTGGGGCAAAAGTTCTGGATGAAGCTGATCTTTGTATTTTTCATTCAACTAGGTATCTTTGACCTTATCAACAGGTTGGAAGGCAAATAACAATTATGGTGGACCCTAGTTGGTCCCTAGTAGTTTTTAATGGTGGGCATTGAATCAAAACAGTTTCATGTAGTGTGGTCCACCTGATATTTGGATCTGATTAATTTTTAGGAACAAATCCTAAAATGATCTAGAAGTATGGATAGACGGCCTCTTGGTCTGATTAATATACCCATTAACGTGTTACCCATGCAACACCTAATCTGCTCCCACAACAGGTTGGGCTCTTTCTATCACACCCTGCCATTTCATGCCAGTACTGACGTTGCTACAAGCAAGTACAGTACCCAATCTGCATCCTCAATGAGCATAAGTTTCTAGAGGACACTACAAGAAAATAGGCTTTTAGCCTCACTTCAAAAAATAGAGGACTGAGGCTAAAAGTCTATTATTTCACTTCAGTTGGTGAGAAATCGAGGCCAAAAGTCTACCATTTTGCCTCAGTTGGTGAGAAATTGAGGCTAAAAATCTATCATTTTGCCTCAGTTGGTCAAAAACTGAGGTTAAAAGTCTTCCATTTTGTTTCAATTATACGAAAATGAGGCTAAAAGTACCCACCATTTTGCCTCAATTGGTGAAAAACGAGGCTAAAAGTCTTCCATTTTGCCTCTATTTTGCCTCAATTGTAAGAAAATAAGGCTAAAAGTCTCTACCATTTTGCCTTAGTTGGTGAAAACCGAGGCTAAAAGTCTTCCATTTTGCCTCAATTGTAAGAAAATGAGGCTAAAAGTCCCCACCATTTTGCCTCAGTTGGTGAAAATTGAGGCTACAAGTCTTCCATTTTGCCTTAGTTGGTCAGAAACTGAGGCTAAAGGTCTGCCATTTTGTCTCGGTTGGTTAGAAATTAAGGTTAAAAGTCTTCCATTTTGCCTCCGTTGGTCAGGAAGTGAGGTTAAAAGTCTACCATTTTGCCTCGTTGGTAAAAAAATGAGGCTAAAAGTCTTCCATTTTACCTCACTTAGCGTTGGAAGGGAGGCTAAAACTCCATCGTTTTGCCTCAGTTACCTCTCGCCTGCGCACCCAGCCCCTAATTTTCTTCTCCGACTCTCATGTTCGACACCCGCCCATGCAACCAGCCCCTAATTTTTATTTTATTTTCCCTCTCGCTCTCGATTTCCTCTCCTCCCCCCCCCCCCTTTCGATTTCCCTCCCTACTTTGATTTCCCTCTCCGGACGCCCTCCCTCTATTTCCCTCCCGACGCCCCCTCGCCCTCTATATGTATCTCCCTCTCTCTGAAAATCTCTCCTGATGCCCTCTCCCTCTCCCTCTCTCGATTTCCCACTCCCCCTCTCGCTCTCAATCCCCCTTTCTCGCTCTCAATCTCCCTCATTCTCGATCAAAACCCTAGGTTCATCTCCCCTCTCTCTCTCTCTCTCTCTCTCTCTATACAGCAAAGGTACACAGCAGCCTTCTCGGATTCATCGAGGAATCCGAATAGGGGTTTACCTCAACTGAGAAAGGGACAGGATTGGTAGCTAGGATCTTCTAATTTGGGAGATCTATACAGGCATGGCCCATCTACAACAAGTATGGACAGATTAATGGTTTGTACCACTGAAACATGGGCCTAACCCTGAGCTTACACTGTATAATGTACAGATTGGTTCCATTTGGGTCTATTCCAAGAGAAAATGGCCTGGTTGCGGGATCATCTTTACTCCACCATGAAATGAGGCATTGATTCACGCCCCTGATTTTATTCAGTCCAACCCTTCTAGAAGGCATCCAAGTATCAGTTGGTTGGTCAAAATTCTGTCAAATTTTGACAGTTGAATTTGACACATCCAACTAGAAGAATAGTTGAATTTTTATTTGCAGAAGTTGAATTTGACAACCAAATTGTGGTGTTTGATTGGTTGGAGAGGACTATATTTCCATCGTCTATGAGTTTTAATTGGGATGAAGTGTTGGGAAGAGGTGTTTCTCTGTTTGATGACCGTTTGGGTAGAGGCCTTCTACCAGATTCCCATGTAGTAGTTTGAAGAATTACCTGGGGTGAAGAAACCCAATGCAAATCTGTCACCACTCAAGGTTATGGTCTGGTTTCCAATGAGAGATTCACATGGAGAGAGTCTATCAACGGCCATAGAAAGATGGGTTTTGGAAGAGAAGAGGAAGAAGAAGAGATAGGTAGGGTATTTAGAGAATTGTTTGGTATCAATTTGGCAAAGGAGATATGAAGGGAGCTGTTGAAAATTTTAATATAGGACTTAGAAATTATTTTTTTCATAGGAAGCCTTTGGATGGTTTTCTAAAATTCAGACGAAACACTGGGCCAACTAGCGTACTCTCCAGAATTGAGGCCCTTCCTTCGCTTGTCATCTCAGTTGTTTAACCTGCGCTGGTAAATGGATCTTTTGTTGTTGTTGTTGTTGTTGTTGTTTATAGTTGCTTTAGGTACTGATTGGGGTGTTTTAATTTATTAATCCGAAATCATTTTCTAAGTGTTCTCTCTCATTTTCTGATTAAATTGCAATATATTGTCTCTCATTTGCTTTAGGCTTTTGCCTTTCTATTAATAAGATTTTCATGTTGAAGAAAAAAGAAACAGAAGAAAAAAAAAAAACCTTTACCAAGTGTCATCCATGAGTTTCAAAACTTGCCCCCTTTTATGAATAGTTTGCATTGAACACATTCCTCAAAGTTGTTGCCTTCCTGATTACTGGGAGCTCCCAGAACCCATGAACAACTTCCATTGACTCTATTCACTCACACACCACGCATTATATAAAGGTGTAGGCTCTTTGTATGCACTGCTAAGGCACACATGATAACCATAAAAAACTAGCAAGACAGGTCATCTGCCATTGATACTCATTAAAAGTGTGTATAACAATGTTATCATGTTATTGGTACAGGTTCATATAATTGTACAGTTATGGATGATAGAATAAATGACAATGGGTCATAATTCAATGAGGGGCCCATCATGTGAGTGGGAGGGACACCTCTTGGAGATCTCTCTGGATGGCACACATGTCAGAGATCCAGGCCATTAATCAGGTAGATAAACCGAACATGCCATGGACTGAGAATAACATGGCACTGCTGATCAGTCAGGTCAGACTTCTATGAGAAAAATAGCTGGTTAGGGGTAAGATAAGGTCTAAGATTTCAAATTAAACATGATGCATGTATGGCTCTCTTGATGATTGTACTACCATAATTTTGGTATATGGCATGATTACAGTCTGCAGTAACTTGTAAATGGCCTGGATCTCTGACTATGTGTGTTTTCTATGACTCTGCATGGATCTCTAAACTGTGTTTTGACCCCTCACATTTGGGTCCCCACATTGAATCAGATTCATACAATGATCCTAAAATTAAAGTATGCCTTTGCAACCAAACTTCAAAGTGATGGCAGGTTCGAGTGATTGGCTTCCACAGATTGGATGTATGTCTCCACATGTTGTGGAATTAGCAAACCTCCGATATCATGTATGAATGAATTGGAAAAAGGCTTAGTTTAAAAAATGAAGAAGAAGAAACCTGATAGAAGAATGCAAGAGATTTTACATTCTAAATTACTCTCACTTTCTTTTGTAGAAGGACGCATAAGAACTTCACTACCACCTTCTACATAATGACTTCTGATTAAACCAACTTTGACAGCCTGATTTAGTTAGGTTTGGGTACCCGAACCCAAGTTGCAGCCTAGCTGTTACATGTCACTTAATTTCTGTCCACTTCAGTGAAATCTTTTAACTTGTAAGAGTAATTTAGATTTTCTTGTTGTAGTTAAATCAATATGAATCTTGTTGATGGGAGTGCCATATTCATTAAATATCTTCTTCATTTTTATCTCTTGCATTTTCTTAATTGATGTTTTTTTTTTTTTTTTATTCAATATTGTCAAATGGCATAAGCAATCTTGTGCTACCTGTCTTTTCGGGATGCGTGAACTAACCCGAAAACAAATGTTGATGTGCTTCGAGCCTTCTACCCATCAAGAAAGAAGCTCTTGATCTTTTGGCTAAGCTTGTTTTTGTTTGAGGTACTGCAAAGTACAGAGAGATGCTAAGGCTACTTTGCTTGTCGGCACACGTTGTCGGAAACTTGTGTTGGGGATCTGGGCCAATTGGGCCCCACTATGTACCTGAAAAAATCAGCTTTGCCCAATTATCAGATGGTTGTCTTTGCATGTTGAATGTTGATCCAATCAAATCTGGATGTAGTTGAAAGATAATCAATGGGTTTTTGTACATCATATTGGTGGAGCATAGTGTTGCATCTGTCATGTCTAATACATTCTATGAATGTTCTTTTCTCTTTTTGCTAGATGTTTAATTCTGGTGATAATTTAAATTTGTACAGGTTCACACCCTCAGGGTTATGTTTCTTGTAGTATTGCATTCTAGTTTGTATGATCATGTTAATTCCATCAAGTTGAGAACTGTTGCAGCAACTTTTCCTCAAAACAGGAGCTTGGGCCTAGTTTACATAATGATTTCTTTTTTCATTTTTATTTTTTAGCTCCCTACCAATGAAATCAAATGTCCAAGTTACTATTTGGATCATTGCTCGCTCATTTTGGCCAAAACCTGTATGCAGGATCTGATAGTATAAATGATGATTTGAGTGAAAAAAAAAGAAAAAAAAAAAGAATGTAACATGGGTTCTTTTGATTAAAATGCAACACATTTCCTGAATCTATTACTTTTTAATTTGATTTGAGTTGGCTGATTGGCGGGTTCAAATTGTTTGGGCCCATTAACTTATCCATTTTTTTTTTTTCCCTTTTCCACCTCATTCGATGCAAACTTTCCTTAAACCAGTGCTTTAAATATCAATATTCATGCACATCACACCCTTGGATAGTTAAAATCATCCAATCAGCATGATTTTCTTACAGAGTTAAAATCATCCAATTAGCATGATTTTTCTGAAGTAGCCTATGAAATGTTGATCTCACTGAATATACAGTCTAGGTCGGTTATATGGATACGCACGTGTACAAATGCAACTAGATTATGCATGGTTTCTATGCACTTATGTGCACTAGAACATTCTCCTGTATGTATAAACGTATATGTATATTGCCTGATTTGCTAATGGTTAGCAGATCCTTTTGCTCTTCTGATTCTTTTCCTGTTTATAAATTAATTAGAACCAGCAACTTCAATGATTTGGGTGTTAAAAGCTGAGATATTAGGGGGTCATCCACCTTCGTAGTTGCTATCAATTGATATTTGAAAATTGTAGAATGTTCCTAAAAGACAGACAAGCTCATTTAGTTTCAGGCCTCTTCTTCATATTCAGGCTAGATAATTGATAACATGTACATACTTATTTTCTATTTTTCTTTAGGACTAAAATAAGGATTTTATAAGTACCTAAATGGACCTAAGAAAAAATCTTAAGACATTTATAGAAATAATACACTTCTATGAAAAAATCTATCATCCTGATTGTCACCATTATTATTTTTTGATTGGATTTTGCAGGGTGGCAGGCCAGATTTTCAGCAGATTATATTTCATGAAGGCTTTGCATGAGAACTGAATCCAAGCCCAAGGTAAAAACCTGTTGTCTCAATCCAGAATCCACACTGCATTCGCATGCCCTGTGTGAACGCTCTTGGATCTTGATGGCGTGGTGTGAACAGTCTTGGGTCTTTGTACTTCTGTTGTTTTGGTAGCAGCATTGCACAATTTTGGAGGGTTTTAACAACAGGCTGATGTGTGTGGATCAGCCTTATGCGTTTTTGTCTCCAGTATATCCACAAGCTTCAGTAATCAGTAGGAAACTCCATTGTGGATAACTGCATTGTCATTAGAAGTCGCATTATGTTAGGTTTAAGTAAAACCAATGGTCATACATTAAAGAGCTTGAAAAAAAAAAAAAAAAACTTCTATAGAACAAAAAGTGATTTAAGCCCATCATCTTTCCTATTGCTGCACAGAATATTTGGCTTGCTTCTGACTATCCTTTAGAGATGGCCTTAATAATATAAGGTCTACTGAGCTGCGATTAAACCACTCAAAAGATATCAACAGAATAGTCAATATGAGAAGCTTTAACTTCTATTGAGCTAACACTAACACATTAGTTGTTTATGTTTGCATTTTAGGCCCATACTGACAGAAGCAGAGAGCACACAATCCCTGGTTCGGGTTTACTGGCAATGACACAAGCTCTTTGCCTGCCAACTACCACCACTAGTTGGCAAAGTCCTGAGGCAGTTGCTGCAGCTCGGATGTTTGCTGGAACTGGTGCACCTGCACAACTTCACAATGGGGCAAATGCCAACATGGGATTCAAGTATGCAAGCAGGACACCCTACTTTTGTGTCAGTTCCAAACTCATCTCCTGGCCAAACATTAGGACCTTCCTCTGCTCCATCTTCTACTTTAGGAGTTCTCCCTGGCCCATCAGCTGAATTTCTTGTAGGATATGCAAATATTTAAGCATGCACAGGTTTATTTAAGCAAATATTTAATTAGGTGAAACATGCACAGGTTTATTTAAGCAAATATTTAAAAAAAATTAAACATTTTTAGACATAGTTTATAATTGAGGCTAAAATATATTGTTAGCCTCGATTGAAAGAAAATGAGGCTAAAGATGGATTTAGTCTCTGTTAGCATCAATTGAGGCAAAAAACTATATTTAGCCTTAGTTGTTGAGAAACGAAGTTAAAAAATGAATTTAGCCTCGGTTGATGCTAACAGAGGGTAAATCCATCTTTAGCCTCGGTTTTGCCTCAGTTACCCAAACCGAGGCTACAACTCCTGTGGCTAAAGGCTTTAGCCTCAGTTATTAAGAACTGAATCTAAAAATAGATTTAGCCTCATTTGCCTCCAATTGAGGCTAAAATTTGGATTTAGTCTTAGTTGGAAACAATAGAGGCTGACAACTTGATTAGCCTCAGTTTGAGGCAATGGTAGTAAAAAGTTTCTTTTAGCCTCAGTTGAAGAATTGAGGCTATAAAAAGTTTTTTTTGCCTTGGTTGTCAAAACCGAGGCTAAAGCCTTTAACCATGGGACTTGCAGTCCTGGTTATAGTAATGGAGGCTAATTCAAGCAAAACTGAGGTTAAAACCTTTAGCCTCATTTTTTCAACTTTTTACCCACTGTTTTAAACTGAGGCTAAAAGCCTTTTTTCTTGTAGTGGGACCAGGTTGATCCTTATTGTGGACCCCAAGTTTCTTCTCATTGTCAGAAACTTCTTTTTTAAGATGGTTTTTCCAAACACTCGCACTCCCACAAAATACGGGGAGATGAATTACGATCCCACAATCCATTGATTGGCAGACATCCAAACAGTCCCTCAATTTTTAGGACACAATAAGCTTAGCTTGACCCACCAAAGACCAGCTCACCAGCAAAAGGAGAAGGCCACGGTATCAATTGACAAGGAAAAAGGTTACATTAATTTGAATACATTATAATGTTACAGTTCTGATTCAGCAAAAACTGCAATTCCAAGATTTGCATACATTACATATGAAGAACAAAGCTCCATTGAGAAACAACCATGGAAATTTCTCTATCAATCCAAAATATGCTGTCGGAGCCGTCACAGTGAATCTTTTGTTATGAGTCAGCTGTTCATCCAATGCCATGGTCTTGGGTTCAAAGATCTTCACAATTAATAATGGAATTAAGCTCAGAAGCATGCCAAGATCTTCTCTGTTCGGCTACCATATCAAATTTCTCTCTCAACAGAGAAAAAATCCAATCTGGAATTATAAAGAACTTACTCCGGAAGATTAAAAATGAGTGTGCTGAGAATTGTAAATGAAGTCCTAGATCCCAATTTCTTATGCAAATGAATCCATTCCTTTCGACCATCCATACATTTGGAGAAATTAATTTATAGCATGAGATAAAGAATTAGGCAGATCTAAAGTTCAAGTGGACCTCATCAAAGAAAACAGTGGGGATTGATCTCCTACCATGAAAAACTTCTCGGGCCACGGAAGTTTTCGATCAATCTGATATTTGTGCTTTCCCTTCTTCCATGTCTGTGTGAACTTATGAACAGGTTAGATCTCAAATAAACACCATGGTGGTCCTTAGGAAGGTTTCAACCGTCATGTCATTGTCCCACTGTTTTCTTTGGTTGTGTTCACTTGAGCTTTGGATCTGCCTCATTCTTTAGCTCATGCCATAAAATGATCTCTCCAAATGGATGGACTGTGTGGATACAACACATACATCACAGTGAGGTCCACAGATGACGTCACTTCAGTAGCTGAGATAGCTACTCAACCTGTCAGTAGCTAAGCCGCGCCCAAAAACACATGTTTGAAAACTGTTGGATGAGGATTGCGGGAGCAGATTTGGTATTACCTAACGTTGGTGGGTGTTACTCAGGCCGTACGAGGCCCACCTTGATGTGTTGTATATTCACACTGTCCATCCGTTTTTCCATTTCATTTTTGAAGCTGATCCCAAAGATTAAGTAGGTCCAAATCTCATTTAGATCACACCACTAGAAACTATCAGGTTTAAATAAGCTGTTCCTTTTTTTTTTTTTTTTTTTGTTTTTGGTTGTTGTTGTTGTTGTGCAGGTGTATATGATAGGGTGGCCCCAAGTTTTTGTTTGAGGCCTCCCCGAAGTGTAGAAATGGTGATTTTGCTTCATGCAACTAAACAACAACGAGCAACACAAAACATGGATGCACTAAACTTCAATATTTGATCATTTTAGAAACTTATATAACTTCTGTAAATTAAGCATCATCAATAAGGCTACGTTTGGTTGCACTATATCAAGATATTTAATGATTCACTAAATATTTGAGCAACCAAACGATAGCCTAAACATGTGTTTAAAAACTTGAACCAAATAGGCTAGACTCAACTCAAACCAAAACTAGATTAAAAAAACACAAGCATGCTAATCTCTTAGTGAAAACTTACCGAAGGCAGACCTGTAAAACTAACAAACCCAGCTCCCCATTTTCAGAAAACCGCTAATTTATGGGACGAATGAAATTCTTCCCAATCTCAAACGAAAGGAATACATCGACACAAGCGTACTGTACCTGATTCAAGCTAAGCCACGAGGAGTCCCACCTGCTCAGAGTAACCCGCTTGGCCTTCACCACATTGAGGCACAAAACTACTCTAGCAAGATCCATCAGCCCATCCCTTCTCAGCACTTTGGCATGTAATTTCTCGGCAGCTATGAACCGCAGGTCCACTGTATCGACAACGTTCAATTCGTAGTCCTCAGGGAAAGAGTGACCTGACCAACCTACCATGACCTAACTCAAGTCTGAGAATGAATATAATGCTAAGGCTATGGACAACTTAGCCCCGGTCAGTGGATACATGCATTCCTGAAACAATCATCTACTATACTTCTTTATTTTGTTTCGATTTTTTAGTCCAGTCGTCTAATATGAACCGTTGATAATGTATATGGCCTGACCATTTACTTAAATGGATCACGTTGCCAGGCCAACGCCTGCATGACCCCCTACCAATTTAGCTTGGAATGAGAGTTCAGGCCAGTTGATCCGAGGGCTTACCCAACCTATTGCCACACGAGGCCCAAGCCCTGGCCGTACTGGGTCAGGTCCCCCAGCCCATTGCCACCTCATCATAGATACCCAGAACTTGCAAAAATCATTTTAAAACTCTGCCAAGAATGGATTTATAAATGAATCTATCAAAAGAATCGTATACAAATATAAGAATGACCACTCTCATATACATGTGTGTGTTCTACACCGTCCGATCACTGGGCCCACCTCCTCCCACCTGACCGAATGGATCTCCTATTGCCAGTGGCTGCACGTAGAAAATGCAGCTCCAAAACCGCCCGTGCAAATTATTTTAAAGATGGATAAAAGGGTGCAACCACCTTTTGTTAAAGGCCATTAACGCCCACCATCAATGATTTTTAGTCCCTGTAGTTGAGATCCAGTGTGTAATCCCCCTTTCCAGAGGCAGTTTAGCCATTCATAGCCTGCTTTAGATGGAAGCGGATTGCGTCCTGGCCCCGCCTCGACTGACATTAATCCAGGGGGTTTATGGGGCCCACCGTGATGTATGCAATTTATCTATTCTATTCATCCAAATTTCCAGATTATTTTATAGCATGAACCAAAAAATGAGGTGTATCCGAAGCTCAGGTGGTCCACACCATAGGATACAGCTGTCATAATGATGCCGACAGTTGAAACCTTTCTAAGGCCCATGATGTTTATTTTTCATCCAACCTGTTCATAAGGTCACAAAACCTTATATGAAGGGAAATCACAAATTCCATCTTGATCCAAAACTTACTGTGGACCATAAAAGTTTTGGATCAAGAGGTTGTATGGCAAATAAAAAATTACGGTGGCCCTAGGTAGTTTTAAATGGTGGGCATTTAATCAAAATTGTTTCCTGTAGTGTGGTCCACCTGATATTTAGATCTGATTCAGTTTTAGGAAGATCCTAAAATGATCTTTAAGTACGGATATATAGACGGCATGGATATATAACAAATTCATCAAGGTGGCCCCACGGTCAGCGTAATACCCACTAACGTGTTACCCATGTAACAGCTAATCCGCTCCGGCAGATTGAATAATTACTGAGTTGCTGGAAAGCTCCTTGGCCCACCATCGGTGGCCCCTACATGACCTATGGGTTTTTATATATCCACACCGTCCATCCATTTTTCCTGCTCATTTTATGGCATCAGCCCAAAATTTAGGCAGACCCAATTGTCAGGTGGACTCCACGGAAACAGTGGTGATTGAACACCCACCATTAGAAAATTTTTGGGGCCACAAAAGTTTCGGATGAAGTTGATACTTGTGTTTTCCCATTGTCCAGGTTTGTATTTTGGATGGCAAATATTTACAGTTGGCCCTAGGAAGTTTTTAATAGCTGGTATTCAAGCAACACTATCTTCCTATGGTGTGGTCCACCTGAGATTTTGATTTGCCTCATTTTTTAGCTCATGCCCTAAAATGAGCAGACAAAATGGATGGACAGAGTGTTTTACCAGTAGCCAGGTTCCTATCGGCAGGGATAGGTAAAGTATATATCCAGAGTCCAATCAAATCCCATCACATTGTATCATCACGAAGGTCCATAGTGGCGGGATCACTACGCAATTCTTGTCCACCTTATTATAGTTCCTATCTACACAGTTATCGAAGCAAGCATGAATAAAATGATATAAGGTATGACTAAAAGTTGCGCCGGTTGGGTCGGAAAGGTCCCTGTCCCTCAACCCTAACCCAACCCAATCCAAGCCGGCCAACCTCGGGTTGGGAATTCTCAACCCAAGCGGGCTTGGTCAAGTTGATCAGGTTGGTCGGGTTGATACGCGCTAATATTTTTGTTATTACATTAGTCTATTATGTTTCAATACATGTTTTTTTTTGTACCAATGCTTTATTAATTATATGTGTACTTATTTATTGTAAATAACTTCAATTTTTCTAAACAAATAAGCTAAAATATAAGATAACTACTCCTTTAATACTCAAGCATATCAAATTTCAAACATTATAAATTTACTGCTTAAAGTAATATAAATTAATAAGTTTACATAATAAAATTCTAAGTAACTTGTATATATATCGGGTTCGGGTTGGGTCGGGCAACTCGAGACCTCAACCCAAGCCCGACCCAAGCTTCATCAGGTTGGTGTTTGCATAGGCCAAGCTCGAAATCGGGTCCGATACTTCCTACCCAAGCCCAATTCAATGTTGGGTCGGTCACAGGTTAGACGAGTTGAACCCGCCCACCCAACTTTCAGCCCTAATATAAGGGTTCAAGAGCGCGGATGCAGATTGGGTACTGCATGCCCTAATATAAGGATCTTCCAAGCCTGACCCCTAAAGTGAAACCTAAACACATGCTCGATTGAGCGCATGACAGAAGCAGGTGCGAACCCGACCCTGGCCTCTTTCTTTTGTGCATATGAGGGTTTTCACTAAATGGACAGATGACAATATCACCCTTGAAAATGTAAATGATCCAGGCCAGGGGACAAGCTCTTCGACACAGCTCAAGCCCAAACCAATTTATCAATAGGCTCCTAGTACCACATGACAAGCCTATTGTTTAAGTCCAAGCCCTTGCCCAAGCTCTTTGACACAGCTCAAGGCCAGACCAATTAATCAACAAGCTTAAATTTTAGGCCCAGTACCCACAGCAAGCTTATTATTTAAGTCAAAGCCTCAAAGACCAATTAATCATAATCCGAACGGGGCTCATTGCCATCCCACAATTTCCCCGCCACATACATAGGTCTATCAACGGGCCACGGCTGGGGTTTATTCAGGCCCACCTTTTGAACTGGTAAGGATGGGCTTTCTTAGACTAGGCAGTGTCTGTTGCTTCAGGCCCGCCTTTTGAACTGATCAGGCTGGGTTCGCTGGACCGGGCCGTCCCCTCCAATATGCTAATAATTTGGACTTAGTACGGTTTCAGTTGTGGCAAACGTTCAATCCCCACTGTTTCTTGTGATGTGGCCACTTGAGTTTTTTATCTGCCTCATTTTAGGGCTCACATCCAAAAATGATCCGACGAAACTGATGGACAGAGTGATGTCACATGGACATCATGGTGGGCCCAATAGTAATGTCACACTGACACCAACCATGTATTCAGAATTCACATGGATGTTCACTTGTAAATCAAACACCATTCAGTGAATCATACACCAGTCCAACCTGCCATTGACTATATATTTTACTTAAGAATGCTCAGTGCTCATCTAACGCCTGGGAAACAAATGAAGAAGTAAATGAACATGAGGAACCTTTGACCACTTCTTAATGGGTCCAGATTCACTCTGTTTGTCAAGACACTGATGTAAAGAAGTAAATGAACCTCAGGTAATTCTTACCTCTGACCATTTGCTTGATGGGTCTAGATTCACTTTGTTTATCAAAACACCTGCAGTGATAATTGTCACTAATGGTTGCATAGCTGCCTAGTTAGAGGTCTTGCCTTAGGCAACCTCTACTAAGGGACCCACTAATTCGGAGTGGCCTCACAAAAGTGTAAGAGTGTACCCAAAAAACCGTTCATACGGTTTTGTGGGCCCCAAACGATGTTTGAATGAAAAGAAATTGGTCCCTTTTGAAAAGCTTAATTATTGAGATAGCTCTCAAATTACGTATGTTATGTCTACAAGTCCTAAGTTATTTCTAAATGCTCGTATTTATATCAGCCTATGTCTAAAAATATGCAATTACATAATAACAGATACAATACACTAAAATTGATTTTTAATCCTTTATGATGACAAAAATTAGCCTCAAATCTTGAACATGAAAAGGTAGGAAATGCTAGAAGGATGGATTAGAATAGTTCACTACTCATTTATCTTATTGTTGTTAAGGATCTAGGAATTTATATTATATGACAAAGATATTAATAAGCAAGTCAAGCATCCACTCAACCATGCTAGTGTGGAAAGTTATTCAGATGGTGACTATGAAAAGACAACATCTATCTATCAAATTATGAATGGTATGTCTGACCCCACCTCTTATGCCAATGTTGAATCTTCAAGCCACTTGTGAAGACACACATATATGCAATTGAAGTCATGCATGGTTCGTACGTTACTTAAGTGAAGACAAAAGAGTAGATGAAAGAATCAACACATAAAATTTGGTAGATTACATTTTTGTTCATAATATATCTAAGTTGGGACTTATAATTTTTACTATTTAATTTGAATTATGTGTTTGTCATGTCTACAATTTTTAAGTTATTTTTAAAAAGTGGAACTTATATTGGCTTATGTAGAACGATATGAGAATACTTAATAAAAGATACAATATACTAAAATTAATTTTTAATCATTTACAACGACAAAAATTAGCCTCAAATCTTGAACATGAAATGAGATAGGGTATGCCAGATGAACATATCGGAATCATAAAATGCCCGACTACTTTATTGTTATTAGGGACCTATGAATTTATATTATATGATAAAGACATTAATCAGCAAGTCAAGCACCCACTTGGTCATTTAAGTGTGGAAAGTTATGGAAAGACAACATTCATCTGTTAGATTGTGGTCCCTATGTCAATCCCACCTCTTACACCAAGGTCGATCCTTCGATCCACCCGCGAAGACTCACACATATGTGCAACTAAAGTCGTGCATGGTCTATTACTTAGGTGAAGACGAGCGTTAATGGAAGAATTAACACGCAAGGTTTGATATATACATCCCAATGTGATGTAATAGAATAATTCTTACATCTTATTCTTGGCAATACATGTTTATTAAAATAAGATCATTAGATATTTTTTACTTTATTGGTCTAGTAAATGCCAACCAACCCTATATGGCCAAATAACCTAATGAATTTAAATTTTTGTTCATGATACATTTAAACTAGGACTCATAATTTAGAATGATTAATTTCAATTACTTGTGACGTTTATAATTTCTAAGTTTTTTTTTTTTTTTTTATAAATGCTCGTACTTATATAATCTTATGTCAAATAATATGTGAATACATAATGATAGATATAGTACACTAAAATTGATTTTTAAGCCTTTATGATGGGAAAAATTAGCCTAAAAGTTTGAATATGAAACCAAGGTGAGGAATGCCAGATGGACAAATCAAAATCATTAAACACCCGTGTTGGGATTGGACACCTCAAATCTCCAAGCATGAAGACCACGACCGGTCGTTCGACCATTCGGTCACGATGGAGCAAAGACAGTGCATCGCTGGACCCTTTTTTGGCATCCGGCCGGCCGGCCGGCAGTTTCCTAATTGGACTTAGTTTGTTGCGCGGTTTGTTGCGCAAGGAGTTTCCAATTTTGGTTTTTCCCTATTTAAAGGGATGTAATCCGGGATTAGGGTTGCCGCCAATGGGCCAAGGGATTGAGAGAGTTCTAGGGTGAGAGAAAGAGCTATGTGGAAGCTAGGAGTTCTCTGGGTGAGGGAAAAGGATGGGTTTGTCCTTCTCATGTGAGAATTAGCTTTGTTAGCTTGGGATTTCTCTTGTGGGCTGTGACCGAGTTATGTTTCTTTTATGTCTTGTAACTTCTGATATCATAATGGATTGGTGTCGCTTTGTGCCGTGGTTTTTTTACCCGTGAGGGGTTTTTCTATATTAAAAATTGGATTGCTTCTTTTGTGTGTTTATTTGCTTATGTGATTGCCATTGAGGTTTGTTCTTCGCCTGCTTTGATTGCTTCCACTGTGGGGCTCCTAACCCCAACAAGTGGTATCAAAGCTAAACATTGGGAAGGAGACAGAGAGAATCTGAGGCGAGGCATCAATGACGTCTTTTAGCATGAGATTCGATGTAGCGAAGGATTCCGTAAAAGAAAAATATGAAAAGCGATCGGTATCTATAAAAGAAGTAAAATGAAAGAAGGTGAATCAGTACACCAATATCTCAATCAGGTTTATTGACTGCAATCGGATTTGATCGGGAGCACTATTCATGATGGAGCTGCGAGATCGGCAGTGAGATCCACGGTTGCTCGTGTGTGGCGTGTGCAAGGGTCATATGAGCGAGCGGGTGGTGAAGGTGCAAGGATGAAGTCGATGAGGCATGAGAAACGGTGGGGCTATGATGATGACGGAGTATAGATTGAAGATGGTGCGTGGCAAGGTGTTGCATAAAGATTTGAGTCGTGGTTGACTTTGTTGGGATTGGATACCTCGAATCTCCAAGCGTGAAGACCACTAATTGCTCATCCGACCGGTCGGTCACGATGGAGCAAAGACAGTGCATCACTGGACCCTTTTTGGGCATCCGGCCGGCCGACAGTTTCCTAATTGGATTTGGTTTCTTGCGCGGTTTGTTGCGTAAGGAGTTTCTAATTTCAGTTTTCCCTTATTTAAGGGGATGTAATCTAGGAATAGTGTTGTTGCCAATAGGCCAAGGGATTGAGAGAGTTCTAGGGTGAGAGAAAGAGCTATCTGGAAGCTAGGAGTTCTTTGGGATGAGGAAAAATGATGGGTTTGTCCTTCTCATATGAGAATTAGCTTTGTTAGCTTGAGATTTCTCTTGTGGGCTATGATCCGAGTTGTGTTTCTTCTATCTCTTGTAACTTCCGATATCATAGTAGAATGGTGTCGCTCCGTGAGGTGTTTTTCACGTTAAAAATTGGATTACTTCTTGTGTGTGTCGATTTGCTTGTGTGATTGCCATTGAGGTTTGTTCCCCGCCTGCTTTGATTGCTTCCACCGTGGGGTTCCTAACCCCAACAACCTGATTATCTTATTGTTGCTAAGAACCCAAGAATTTATATTATATGACAAAGACATGATAATCAACAAATCAAGCACCCACTTAACCATGCTTTGTGTGGAAAATTGTTAGATGATGACTGTGGAAAGATAACATTCATCTGTCAAATTGTGGACCCTACGTGGACCCCCCACCACTTGTACATCAATGTTGACTATTGAAGCCACTTGTGAAGACTGACACGTATATACAATTAAGTCATGCGTGAACCATTACTTGGATGAAGACTAAAGAGTGTTTGGAAGAATCAACAAGCAAAGTTTGGTATAGTACATCCTCATATGTTGCAATAGGATATGTTGACACTTTAGCCGTTGGATCCTAATATTTTCAACGATCTAAACCATTTATAATGATGAACCTCAAGGTTCACTAAAATACAAAAAAATCGATATTAAAATATGTTAATCTACTGGTTTTTTAAAAGTTAAATACATCATTTATACTTAAAAGGAACTAGTCCAACAAACAAAGGTTCAAATATATTTGATACTCTTGCAGGGTATGATGCTTGACAAACAAACACCCTAAAAGCATGTCCATGGTATATATTATAACTTGAATTAAATAGACTAAACTACTCACCATCGCTGAGTCACCCTTAAAGTCTAGCTAGTCTGGTTGAAAAATTCTAGTATGTGATTTGTTGACACGTTTGTTGAAATAGCACCAACTTTCAATTTTAACATTTTAATAAACGTCCTCCCATTTAACAATTCAAAATCAAATAAGCCTAGCTTATGGTTGGTGAAAAATCTAAACGGAAACCAAAGTTGGACAATTCAGTTTGAATAAGCAAATTCCCACCTGTGGACCATCAATATATAACATCTTCATATTCAGCCAGAGTATCAAAGTTCTCTAAAATATTTGCAGAGTTTTCCCCATCCAAAGGTGAAGCAAGTGGATCGGGCCATTGAAAGATGAGCCCAAATTAGAAGGCTAGAGCCCTGGTGTATTGAATAGCAATACATTGGAATGTATTCAAAGGAACATTAATTATGAAGGAAGGTAAGGTCCACACTTTGATAGATGGAGGTCTTTCCAAGATCATCATTTGCACACCTTTCTTGGTTGGCATGAATAGATTGATAGAGATTTCAAACGTGAATGACTCGCTAGTAGTCAATCCTTTGTCTCTTTATTCACGTGTGGGATCCACATTTTGATAGATAGAGATTTTTCCATGGTCATCATCGGCACAACTTTCTACACATGTGGGGTCCGCATTTTGATAGATGGAGATCTTTCCAGGTCACCATCTACACAGCTTCCTAGTGGGTGTTAATAGATAGAGGTCTTTTCACATGTGGGGTCCACATTTTGATAGATGGAGAGCTTCCTAGCAGGTGTTAATAGATAGAGGTCTTTTCACATGTGGGGTCCACATTTTGATAGATGGAGATCTTTCCCAGTCACCATCTGCACAGCTTCCTAGTGGGTGTGGATAGATTGACAAACTGTTCAACGTGCATGACTGGCAATCCTTTGCGCATCTGGTCGCATGCCTTTTGGAGGAGTGGGGCTTGGAAATCTATGCTCACATGGTAGACACCATTTCTGCTACCTATCCTATGCCACCCTTTCTAATGCTACTCATGCAAGTAGAGCTACAGATCTCATTATTCCTTTCCGGGGCCACAGTGACCTTCCCTTTTCTTTTCTCTTTAATGCCAGATCATCCAAGATGTCCAACGTCAGATCAATGGTTGGGATCACACGGAGGTGGGTGGATCCCTGACTGTGGGGACCACCTTGATGTATGTGCCTTACATCCAAGCCGTTCATACATTTAACAGATCATTTTAGGTTATGATCCCAAAAATGAAGTAGATCAAAATCTTAGCTGAACCACACTATAAGGAAACAGTCGTCTGTTCATTTTTAGTGACCTTGTCACCAGGTTGGATGGCAAATAAGGGACGCCCTGCAAAAGGCTTTTGCAGGAAGTTCCTAGGAATCTAGGTGGGGCCTACTGTGATGTTTTCGAGAAATCCACGCCCTCCATCCATTTTTCCATTTTGCGAGCTCATGATGTGTGAACAAAAAATGAGCCGGATTCCAGACTCAAGTGGGCCGAAAACGTGAGAATTGAACTTCCACAATTGAAATATTGACGGGGTACATAAGTTTTGAATCAGGCTATTATTTGTGTTTTCAGTTCATCCCAGTAGGAATGACACTATGAACGGTATGGATGGTGTATAAACATATATAACTGTGGACCAGTGATGTTTCAAGAGTAGGAATTTCCCTATCCACCTTTCCTTTTAGTGGGGCCCACTTGAGTCTTTGATCCAGCTCATTTTTTGTGGCAGGTCTTAAATTGATATTAAAAAAACAACCCAAGGACGGCGTAGATTTCTCGTAAATAACATTGGGGCTCCACCCAGATTCATATCGCAGGAACTTCCTGCGGAAGGCTTTACCTGGAATTCCGCGTCCGCAAATGAGGGGAGCAGATTAGGTGAGACCCGTATCCACATAGGTGGGTGGTACCCCTGACTGTGGGGCCACTGTGATGTATGTGAATACATCCATGCCGTCCAACCGTTTTGAAAGTTCATTTTAGGTCACGATCCAAAACAATGAAGCAGTTCCAAAACCCAGATAGGCCATAGTACAGGAAACAGTGCTGATTGACTATTAAAAACTTCTTGTGGGCCACAAAATCTTTGGATCAAGATGATATTTATGTTATCTCTTCATCTAGGTGTTTGTGACCTTATCAACAGGTTGGATGGCAAAAAATGGCAAATAAACATTCTGGTGAAATCCATGAAGCTTTCAATGGTAAAGATTCAATCACGACTGTTTCTATGGTGTGGTACATCTAAGATTTGAGTCAGCTTTGTTTTTGGTATCATACCCTAAAATGATCTTTCAAAATGGTTGGATGGTGTGGATTTAAGACACATGCATCACTGTAAGCCTCACAGTCAGGGGTCCCACCCACCTCGGTGAATCCAGGGTCTCACCTAATCCGCTCCAGCAAATAAGTATTCCGCTGGCCCCGAATAAGTTTTTAATGGTGGTTATTCAACCATAACTGTTTCTCCTGGTGTGCTCCACCTAAGATTTGGATATGCTTCGTTTATCGTTTCAGGCCCTAAAATGATCCGTCAAAACAGATAGACGGTGTGGATGTAACATACATGTATAACAGTTGTCCCGACAGTCAAGGATCGACCGACCCTGCGCTCCTTCCCAAATCCTTCCCCAACCAAAACAAATGGCTTTCCTCCTCTCCTCTACTACAAATAAAGCCTTTACATTTCCAAACTTCTCCAATCCTTTCCCTCTCTTGTCACAATTGGGATTCACATTTAGACAGATGAAAGGTCTTTCCATAGTCATCATCTGCACAATTTTCTACACGGCATTAAAAAAAATTTCTGATAAGAGTTTGATATTGCTCCTCATCAATCCTCTGCCTCTTTTCACATGTGAGGTTCACATTTTGATAGATAGAGATCTTTCCAGGTCACTATCTGCATAGTTTTCAAGCCGGGATGAATAAATTAGCAAAGGGTTCGACGTGTATGACTCACTAGATGGTCGTCAATCCTTAGCCAATCCTTTTTCCGAAGAGTGGCTTCGAAGTCTATGTTCACACTATAGACGCAAAGTCTATGTTCACACTATAGACGTGCTTTCTGCCTGTCCTATACAACCCTTTCTAATGCTACTCACACAAGTAGCACTACAGATCTCATTATCCCTGGTTTCATAAGAATCTAAAATATTAATGGTTTAGATCATCATTTAAAATGCAATCCAGGTTAGCAACAGTAGCTTTGACATGGTGGCCATGGCTAGCCCATATCAAAACTCTTCCTGTATTCCCTGGATGCAAATTTCCTGCAACTGTCCTTAATTACAGGGACATGTAAAGAAAAGCTCTTTGGGGGTCAGAGCCTTTGTGCCAGCTTATGTTATATCCCAGCGCAGTCCACGTGGCCCAATGAAATGTTGTCACCGGGTGTCAATGACTCGGGCTATAGCAACCGTCACTTTTCTATTCTCTTTAATGCCAGATCATCCAAAATGTCCAACTTCAGATCAATGGTTGGGATCATATCAATAGGCTGTATAAACTGAAAAAATATAGCACCTAAAAGTTAAGGGTCCAGTTCACCTATCTAAATGACTGTGGGGATCACCTTGATGTATGTGCCTTACATCCTCGCCGTCCATACATTTTAACAGATCATTTTGGGTCAAGATCCAAAAAATGAAGCAGATCCAAATCTAACGTGGACCACTCCATAGGAAACAGTAGTCCCTTCATCCGGGTCTTTGTGACCTTGTCAACAGGTTGGATGGCAAATAAGCATTCAAGTGGCCCCAAGAAATTTTTAATGGTGGGTATTCAATCATCTCTGTTTCTCGTGGTGTGGTCCACCTAAGATTTGGATCTGCTTCATTTTTAGTAACAAGCCATAAAATGAGCAGTTAAAACAGATGGACGGCATGGATGTCACGTAAATATATCACAGTGGGCCCGACAGTCAAGGATCCACCGAACCCACACCCTCCCTTGCCTATATAATTCATCCCAACCTTCTCTTCCTACGCATCGCAAATCCGCCCCCAACCAAATCAAATGGCCCTCTTCCTTTCCTCTCATACAAATAAAGCGTTTCCATTTCCAATCTTCTCCATTCTCTTCCTTTTCTCCTCTTCTTTGGTCTTAGCTAGTGTCAATACGAGTAAGGCCTTGTCAATCCAACAACAATGCATTGAAGACCACTTCTCTGCTTTGCTCCACTTGAAACAGGGCTTTTACTTCTTCGATTACACTACCCTCTCTTCATGGAATCCTGGTAACAGAGATTGCTGCTCTTGGGAAGGCATCACCTGCGATGCTGCCACCGGTCATGTGATCGGCCTCGACCTCAGCGAGCTCAGTATCTTGGGTCAAATTGATTCTGTAAGCCTCTTTCGTCTTCAGAGCCTGCAGAGGCTCAACCTCGCTTTCAATTACTTCGATGGCTCTCCAATTCCATCTGGGTTTGATCAGCTCACCAGTTTGACTCATCTCAACCTCTCTGGTTTGAATTTTTATGGCCAAATCCCACTGGAAATCTCTCGCTTGACCACTTTGGTGTCGCTCGATCTATCTTACAATGGATTTTACAATGATTCGTTCTGGGATTCTCTGAGACTAGAAAACCCAAACATTGGAGCACTCGTCCAAAACCTGTCGAGTCTGAGAGAACTCCATCTCGACTTTGTATACATCCCAGCGCAGGGGAGCGAGTGGGGGCGGGCCTTATCCTCAGCACTCCCTCTTCTCCGCAAGTTGAGCTTGAGACATTGTGATCTTTCAGGCCCCATCCATTCTTCCCTTTCCAAGCTCCATTTCCTATCTGAACTCGACCTCAGTTGGAACAATCTCTCTTCGGTGGTACCTAACTTCATTGGGAACTTGTCTTCTTTAATGTTGCTGCAGATCACTGGTTGTGGATTGTATGGAAATTTTCCAGAGAGTATTTTCAGGTTTCCAAACCTACAAACTCTCGATGTAGGATACAATCCACTTCTCACAGGCGAAATCCCTCCAAACAGTACTCTCAGGCAGCTGTACCTATCCGAGACTGGATTTTGTAGCAAGCTACAAGATTCGTTGGGCAATTTCTCGATGCTGACCACGTTAGTACTCAGTTATTGCAATCTATCAGGCCCATTGCCATCATGGCTTGTGAAGCTCGACAAACTGGTGCATTTGGATCTTTCATCCAATGGTTTCAGCGGTCCAATCCCTTCTTCCTTTGGCAACGAGCTTCCAAATCTTCAAGTGCTTCGCTTTCACAGCAATTCACTGAGTGGGACCATTCCATCATCATTGTTTTCACTCCCATCATTACAAACGTTGCATCTCTCATTAAATCAGTTTAGTGGTCAACTTGGCGAGTTCCACAATGCATCCTCTTTACGAAGGATCAGATTGGAGGACAACAAGTTGCAGGGGTCTATTCCGATGTCCCTTTTTGAACTCACAAAGCTTGAAATCCTCACTCTTTCATCAAACAATTTCGGTGGTGACATCAACCTAGATTTATTCCAAAACCTTATGAACCTCTGGTACCTTGATCTTTCCTATAACAACTTCTCTGTCTACGATGGCGGAAGCAATTCAACGTCCCTATCCTTCCCCCAATTTGACTCTTTGTTTTTAACATCTTGCAACATTAGAAAATTTCCAGATATCTTGAGAAACCAAGAGAGGATGTACTTTTTAGATCTTTCTGACAACAGAATCAATGGTGAAATACCCAACTGGATATGGATGGTTGCAAAGAGTTATTTGAATCTTTCTCACAATGCTCTTGAGGGATTAGAACAATCATTTCCTATTCTCTCCGTAAGTTCGTTGCAATATCTTGACCTAAGCTTTAACAAGCTAAAAGGCTCAATTCCAATCCCTCCTCTACCTTCCATTTTCTTTTCACTTTCAAGCAATCATTTTGATGGAGAAGTTTCCTCACTTATTTGCAATCGCACTTCCTTGCAAGTCCTCGATATGTCTTACAATCACTTCAATGGTTCTATTCCACCATGTTTAGGTGAAATCAGTGATTCCCTTATTGTGTTGAATCTTGGAGGAAATGCATTTCATAGCACCTCGCTTCAAACATTCAAAGAGGGGTGCACTCTAGAGACACTTGATCTCAATGGAAATCAGTTGGAATGGCAAGTGCCAAAGTCTTTGGCCAACTGCAAGAAGCTTGAGGTGTTAAACCTTGGAAACAATCAAATATATGACACCTTCCCTTTTTGGTTGGAAAATTTGTCTCAATTGCGTGTTCTCGTCTTGAGATCCAACAAGTTTCATGGTACCATTGGACACCCCCTAGAAAATCTCTCATTTCCACTCTTACAAATCTTCGACCTATCTTCCAATAACTTCACAGGTAGCTTGCCATCAAATATGTTCAACAATTGGAAGGCAATGATGGAGGCCAAATCTCAATCTCAATTCCTTGGCAAAGAATTTGGCAATGGATACTATCAAGATAAAGGGACTATAGCAAGCAAAGGGCTAGAAATGGAATTGGTAAAGTTCCTTACTGACTTTACCGCAGTGGATCTCTCAAATAACCAATTTCATGGGGATATTCCAGAATCAGTTGGAAATCTAAAGTCGCTGATTGTGCTTAATATGTCCTACAATCATCTTACAGGACGAATTCCAGCATCACTGGGAAATATAAAGGCTCTTGAGTCATTAGATCTCTCATATAATAATGTGTCAGGAGAGATCCCTTCACAGCTAACAAAGCTAACGTTCCTCACCATGTTGGACCTTTCACATAACCTTTTTGTTGGAAGCATACCGCAAGGTCACCAATTCGATACATTCACGAATAAATCCTTTCTGGGGAACTCAGGATTATGTGGCCCTCCACTGTCAAAGAAATGCGAACAAATTGAGCCCTCACTATCATTCGCACAGTCGAAAAACAAATATGACTGGAAATCCGTGTGCATTGGGCTTGGAGTTGGATATGGAGTGGGAATGAGAATTCTTTTTTAGACTTTAGCACTTTGGGCAAAGGGAAGGAGAGAATTCATCATATTTTATTGATAAAGTGCTTATGTTGATTTTCCATGTGAGGCATTTATTCTAACGCATCAATGTTAAGAGGATTCCAGCTAGGAGAGGAGCAAGGAACACATGAAAACTGATGCATAAGGGAAGAAGGGTGATATTTATACTTTTATAGCTAATGTAACCAATTATATGTTGATGCCTATATGATAGGCGAGGCCTGTCCCTATTTTGTGGAGCCCACCTAAATGCTTGTACAATTTTTGTCAAATCAACAGAGTTATAGGTGGTGCGCTCCCACCTTTCTGGAATTTTTTTATTATATGTTTATGGTTTCATATTTCATGCTTATGGCTTTCCTTTAATTAATTCCATTAATCTACTAAACACAACATTAATTATTAAACTTCCACTACTTGGGTCTTATATTATTGGCACTGTAGCCGTACAAGTTGTGATCTGGTCACGAGACAATTCATGACTCAACCAGGTCATTGGCGAATCATTTGGGTCACTCACGGTGTCGAAATCGATAGGGTCCAACCAAGCCCATATGGACTATGTTGAGTGGTGTCCAACTTGGCCAAGTCCTCAGTCCATGAGTATGTCTCAAATAGACTCGATCCACTTTGGTCTGGTGATTTGTTTCCTGGTCCAACAGTGTTTAGAACCATGCATGATATGGGGAATCTTACATGTACAGCGGCCGTGAGCATGATTATGGATTGTGTTACTTTTCCGGAATACAAATTGATCTTTCGCCATCAAGTAGTATGCTTATTAGATGGCATGAAAGTCAGATAAAGAGGACAACCAAACATATTCAAATAAAACGAAGAAGACAAATAAATATCATTGTTATAAATTGGATGGCCCTCGGGAATCCAATATGAAATTAACACTCACTACAGTGTTACCGTTCCCTGATCTGCTCGCTTGCGGATTAGGTGACCATGGGGCCCACCTTGATGTATTTATTCTATATCCATGCCGTCCATCTATTTTTCCATATCATTTTAGGGCATGAGCCCAAAAATGAAGAAGATCCAAATCTCAGGAGGACCATAATATGGGAAACAGTGGTGATTGAACTCCCTGCCATTAAAACTTCCTAGGGCCCACCGCAATGTTTATTTTCCATCCAACCTGTTGATAAGATCACATAAAACCTGGATGAAGGGGAAATGCAAATATCACTTGATCCAAAAAATTTGTGGTACGTTGATGGTCAATCACCACTTTTTCCTATTGTATGGTAGGCCCATAATTAGTATATGTTGGCATGGTAGCAATTGAGGCATGGTCTTTTCAATGATCTAAACCATTGATAATTATGGGCCTCATGGTCCATAAAAGATACGAAAACTTTGATATTGAAATATGCTAATCTATTGGTTTTTCAAAGGTTAAATAGACCATTTATATTTAAAAGAAATTGGTCCAATGATCAAAGGGTTTCATATTTGGTAGTTATTTGGTACACTTCCGGAGTGTGATGCTTGACACACAAGAACTCTGAAACTATAGTTGTGGTATGCATTGATTTGAATTAAATATACTAAACTACTCAACACTGCTAAGTCCCCATTCAAAAATTTTGGCATGCATTAACTTGAATTAATAGGCTAAACTACTGCTAAGTCCCCATTCAAAAGTCTGGCTAGTCTGGTTGAACAATTCTAGCTGTAGATTTGTTCACACATTCGTTGAAACATCGCCTACTTTCAATTTTAACATTTGAATAAATGTCCACCAATTTAACGGATAGAAAATCAATTAAGCCTAGATTTTGTTAGCGATAAATCTAACTGGAAACCATAGTTTGGACAATTTAGTTAGCTTGAATATGCATTTTCTATGTAACTTGTATCATCAATAACACTTTCATACTCAGTCAGAGTATCAAAGTTCTTTTCTAAAATATTTGAAAGTTTTTCCTTTCTAAAGGTGAGGTACATGGATTGGATCATTGAAAGATGAATCCAAATTAAAAGGCTTGAGCCCCATTGTATCAATACATTGAGACACATTCTAAGGAACATTAATAAAGAAGGAAGGTGGAGTCCATAAAAATTGATAGATGGAGGTCTTTCCATGGCCACCATCTACACACCTTCATATGCTTGCATGCATAAGTTGAGAGGGTTCGACATGAAATTACATCTTTTAGATAGCACTTGAGGCGTTAAGCATGCAAAAGCTTAGAGCGGAGCTTGTAGAGCTATGGCTAAGTCCTAGAGAGGGAGGGTGATTAGGATCGTTTAAAAATCTCTTTTATAACTTTTTTGCCTTAATTAAACTAATTAGCAATTCTAAACTAATTAAGCAAGAACACTTAGCTTCCAAGCTTAAGTGGGTCTAATCACAATGCTAGCATATGATAAACATAAAGAAAACCTAGTCTAAGCATGCATAAATAATTAATTAATTAAACTAATCAAGCACCTAATCTATGCAACTTAAATAGACTATATGAGAGTGGATCATATAAGCTGAAGTCTACTCTACTTAGTGAAAGTACATCTTGTGTGTGGATGTGTCTAACTAATTCCCAGCATACATCTTAATCAAACATGAATAATTAAGCAATTAAACCACACAAAGCTAGATTAACAATGTGCTCAACTCAATCACAAACACAAGCATGTATAGTGGTTCGGTCAGCCTACTCCACTCCTGGTTCAAGTACTCACCCTTATGAGCACACTAACATTCACTAGGGAGTTTAAATCCGGTTCTTCACAAGTCACAACCAAAGTGTTTAAACGACCTCACCCTATCGGAGAGTTTAACAACATTTCTCCCAACCTATAATGAAGATTTCAAGGTTTATCTCTCAACCTAAGAGTTTGATAAGGTTCATCACAACCCTTCGATTCCAATCCAAGAACCTAGTGTATACTCCCGCCGGAGGCTCCTCACAGAGACTTGTTCGAGTTTGTAGATCCAAACTCTCACACTCAATCCTCACCAAGGAAGGAGTGCAACCGAACTCTCAATATGACAACTTACTTGTCGGATGAGCCCCTTGTTCCACGCCGCTTTGGGTAGCTTGATCTTCACTCTCTCGTGCTTCAATAAACTCTTGTTTTCTCCTCCGATCGTGTTGCTGCTGTGTTGCCAATCCCTCAGCTCCACTAGATCAATCACCTTGCATGATGCCTTTGAGATGCCCAAGGTAATAGGAGGGTAGGTTTGAGAACTCTACAATTAATGAGAATAGGTTTCCTAGAGTTGCTCACATACAAATATCTCATCTTAGAGCTTTGGATAAGGATTTAACTATCAAGAAATATCCAAACTCTAGAGATTAAGAGAAGGCAAATGTCATCTTCTTCATGAGCTTGGAATGCTCCATTATTGTGTTAAATCATAAGGAAGATGCCTTGCAAAGGTTGAAAAATGAGCATCTAATGGTCTCTAACAATGGTGGCTTCAATCCTCTAAAAAACCCTCTCATTTTCCTTCAAATCGAGCCAAGCCCCCAACGGATATAAAGTGGCTAGTACTCGACCTATCTCGATTGGTCGTGACCGGCCGGCCAGGGGCCCTCGACCATTCAAGCGACTGGTCGTATTAAGTGGCCTAGACAATAAATCTTGCTGTCTCAAAATGGTCGGTCGCCGACCAGTCGAATTAAGCCCAGAGACGAAATATTTTTGATATAGCTCGCTGTTCAAATTGGGCCTTCTACCGACTGGTCTAGGCATGAATTTCTGTTGTTTTGTCTATTGTGTTTTACAGCAGTTCATGTAACACCTTGGCCATTCTTAGGTGATCATTGGGGACACCTAAGGCCAATCTAAAATGAATAAAGCTATGCCTAATAGTCACGGTCATCTAGATGTTTTGGTTTTGGTTTGGTTCAAGGTTAAGGCTATTTCTTTTTCCTTGATGCAGCATATCTGTCTTGAGTCTTCGGTCTTCGTCTTCATTAAGCTCAATCAACACTAGACTCACTGACCAAAGTAATTGACAAATAAAATACACTAGTATGCCGCATAAAAGTGCACTAACCCGACATGCGTCAGTTCCTTACCTCTCTTTCACCTGTGAGGTCCACATTTTAATGAATGGTGGTCTTTCCATGGTCATATCTGCACAACTTTCTACATTGGCTTGAATAAATTGATAGAGGGTAGTTCGACGTGCATGACTCACTGATCATCAATCCTTTATATCTCTTTTCACGTGTGGGGTCCACATTTAGATAGATGGAGGCTTATCTATGATTGCCATCTACACAACTTTCTACGCTGGCGCCAATAAATTGAAACAAGGTTCGACGTGCACGACTCGCTATTCATCAATCCTTTGCCTCTCTTTTCATGTGCGGGATCCACATTTTGATAAATGGAGATATGCACAATTCTTTACACCGACATGGATAATGATAGAGGCTATGGCGTGCATCATGGGCACGAATTAGGTGTTACCTCGGGAACAACTTAGTGGGTGTTACCCCTACCATGTGGGGCCCATATTGAGGTATATTTTACCCATCTACGTCGTCTATCTATTTCCTCATATCATTTTAGGATGTGATCCAAAACCTTAAGAAGATCAAAATCTCAGGTGGACCATACCACTAGAAACAATGATGAATAACCATTAAAAACGTTTTGTGGGCCAAAACCATTTTGGATCAATCTGATATTTAAATTTTCCCTTCATCAAGACCTTATTGACATTATCAAGAGCTTGGATTGCAAATAAACATTACCAAAACCTTACGATGGGCTCTTTGGAATTTTTAATGGTGGGGCTCTCAATCACACTGTTTCTAGTTTCTAGTGGTATGGTTCACTTGAGATTTGGATCTGCATAATGTTTGAAACCTCATCCTAAAATGGGCTGTAGAAATGGATAGACAAAGTGGATATACAAAATATCATCCATGTGGGCCATACGGTAGGGGTAACACCCACTAAGTTGTTCCCCGAGTAACACCTAATTGGCGCCCGTGCATAACACGCTCCACTGGCATGGATAATGATAGAGGGTATGGCGTGCAAGACTCGCTCCTCGTCAACCGTTTGTCCCACTTTCCGTGTGGGGTCTACATTTTGATAAGGTCTTTCTTTTCTATGGTTGTGCACAACTTTCCACGGTGACGTGAATGGAAGCGGATTGCGTACTGAGTAACTCCGCACGCTAGCGTGCGGAGTAAACTCTGTGGGGCCCACGGTGATTTATGTATTTTATCCACTCCGTCCATCTATCTTAACAGAAAATTTTAGGTATGCTGCAAAAAAATGAAGCATACCAAAATCTAAAGTGGACCACACCGCAAGAAATGTGTGAACTGCATGTCTACCATTGAAAAATTCTAGTAGGACACAGAAGTTTTGGATCAAGCTGATATTTGTGTTTTCCCTCCATCCATATCCATGTGATCTTATGAACAGGTTGGATGACAAATAAACATCACTGTAGTGCCTGGGAAGGTTTCAACGGTGGAAATCACTATTCTCACTGTTTCCCGTGGCATGGTCCACTTGAGATTTGGATATGCTTAAATTTTGGGCTCAACCACTAAAATGAGCTGGAAAAACATATAGACGGAATAGATAAAGCACATACATTCTAGGTGGGCCCAACTGAGTTTACTCCGCACGATAAGAGCGTGCGGAGTTACTCCGCATGCAATCCGATTCCGACGTGAATAAAGTTGTAAAGGATCAGACGTGCATGACTTGCTTGTACTAGTCAATCCTCTGCCTCTCTTTCTGGGTGGCATGCTTTTGGAAGAGTGGCTTTGAAAGTCTATGCTCACTCTAGACTCTCTTTCCGGTGCCTGTCCTATGCAACTCTTTCTACCACAAACACAAGTGCAACTACATATCCTATTATCCCCAACTCCATAAGATCTGATCCATTCATTAGGTAAGATTCACTGTGTAATGTTTGAACCTGAATTTTAATTTGGGTGAATCCTGTGATGAACAGCAATTTATCTTGAAACCAAAAGGTATAACCATGTAGGAGCATTTCATGTCATCGGTCTCCCCTTTTCTTTTCTTTTTTTTATTATTATTTTTTATTCACATCACCTACTTATGCATTGATACAAAGAATAAAAGTGGTGGAACAATTTAAGATGGTAGACATGTTTGAGGCCCACATATTGTAAAATCCACAGCTTGAGATTAACCGTTTAAAGCAGTTCCTAAAATGGGTTAGCTTTTAATATTCAAAGCTTTTTTTTTTTTTTTTTAATAGAAACAGATTTCCCACATGGGTTTTGGTAGGATACAGTGTACCCATATGAGGTGGACCTTCACCTCTAATTTAGATAACTATTTAAGATGAAATACGGCTTAGCAACGGTAGCTTTGACATGTATAGTATCCTTCATCCTGGTGGGATCACCTTATGAACGGGTTGGATGGTATATAAGCATCACTGTGGGCTACAGGTATGTTCCTATGGTGGATCTTCCATCTTTCTTGTTTCCTGCCGTGCGGCCTACTTTAGATCTGATTTAACTAATTTTTAGGATCATGGGCGAAACTGATGGATGGAATAGATGTCAAATAGACATCACGATGGGCCTCACAAACTTTTTGGTTGCAGACCCACTTAAAATGCAGCGCACTCACTGTGAGCTACATTCCAAGATGGCCTGATGATCTAAACTGTCCAAATTCTCATTACTACAATAAATAACCTCTACTTCTGTAATCAGGCTTCATTGATGATCCTAGCATTTTATTTTCAGGGTTGAATGCTAACCATTGAAAACTCTCTATCCACATATAAACGTGATTGTTTATCTAGACCGTCCAAATCATGTCATTAAGATTTTGGTGAACTAGAATTATTAGAAAACAGGCACATGTGTAAGATCAAGATCATGTCCAACGTCAGATCAATGCTGGGATCATATCAATAGGCATTTATTCCAACACAAGATAGCTTATCTTACAAATGGTTGTTCGTGGCTTATTTTGTGTCAATTGTCGAATCTAATCAGCTTATCTTGTGCGTCTATTGTTGTTCTAGTCTGTGCACAAAAAATATGCGAAATAAGTTTTCATGTGGGCCACGCTAGAGGTGGAATCATCCCAACCACTCAGCAGTTTGGCAAGGGTATCATTGTCAATATGAAAATAGGAAAGATACTCTCGATCGAAACAACGCACAAAAATGCTACACACATACTACTTGCCCTTTCACACCTATGTAATTACATCTTTTTGCCCTTGGCAATTGGGTTGGCCTTAACAAGGTCAAATTGGGCACACCTTCATTAGAATGAACGATCGCCACCGTCCATTCGTTGTCTTGAGTCCCTTTTGTCTTCTGGCTGAAAAATTAGATGGATCCAAGCAGTAGCTGGCCCTAGGAAGTATTAACATTTGATTATCTCTATACCATAAAAACAAATCTAGATAGTGGGATCCACTTTATCATTTTATGTGTCTCATTTTTTTGAATCCGGATCCTGAAAACCGGAAGCGGATTGCGTAGTGAGTAACTCCGCACGCCAAGGGTGCGGAGTAAACTCTGTGGGGCCCACCATGATTTACGTGTTTTATCCACTCTGTCCATCCATCTTTGCAGATAATTTTAGGTATGGTTGCAGAAAAGAAAGCATATCAAAATCTAAAGTGGACTACACCACAGGAAAAGTGTGAACTGACTGTCTACCATTGACAAATTCTCGAGGGACACAGAAGTTTTGGATCAAGCTGATATTTGTGTTTTCTCTTCATCCATGTCCATGTGATCTTATGAACAGGTTTGATGACAAATAAACATCACTGTGGGGCCTGGGAAGGTTCCAACAGTGGAAATCATTATTCCCACTGTTTCCTGTAGCATGGTCAACTTGAGATTTGGATATGCTTAAATTTTGTGCTCAACGCCTAGAATGAGCTGGAAAACATATGGACGGAATAGATAAAGCACATACATTCTAGGTGGGCCCAACAGAGTTTACTCCGCACGATAAGAGCGTGCAGATTTCCTGAAAACCTGCTTGGAGCTTTTTTATTGGTCCACGTAAGCACATAGGTATGCAACCCAGTCACATCCTCAGTTCAACCTGGTCACACCTCAGTGCAACCTGATCACATTGGACTCTTTTGTTTTTTTAGGTCCTTCATATTATGATTTGTATATTTTAATAGATGATATGGATCATGAAGAAAAAAAAGGGCGGGCATAACCTAACTTCCTATGTAAGAATGCGGAAAATCCATGTTGCTTCTAAGGAGGGTAACAAGTTTTATGAGACCTCAGCGTCACCCTAGATAGTGCGCCACTTACAGTAGGGCCCACCATGACGTGTGTATTCTATAGCCACACTGTCAATCCGTTTTTTAATATCATTTTAGAACTTGAATCCAAAAATTAAGAAAATCCAAACCTTAGCTGAACAATATTATACGAAACAGTGGCAATTCATGAGCTCTCTACCCTTAAAAACTTCTTAAGGATCACTTTAATGTTTTTGCAGTGTTTATTATCAGTAAACTTTGCTCATTTGGTAGAGAAACTGATGGTCCACATAGATACATAATATATACAACAACGTTGGCCTCACAGTCAGATGTCGAGCCCACTTTGGTGGATCCCTGGATCAACCAACCGGATAGATTATTTGATACCCGAGTCTGACCTAACACTGTGCGTTTCCTACCACGTGCCCCAACTTAACATAATGTATCTATTATATCCACGCCGTCCAATTGGATTCCTATATCATTTTAGGGGATTTTCCTAAAATTGACAGAGATATAGTCATCAGGTTCATCATAACATAGGAAACAGTGGTGATTGACCATTAATGTGCCAAAAGAGTTTATAAGCCAAGCTGATGATTTGTATATTACTTCATCCAGGCATATGTGACCTTATCAACAGATTGGATGGGAAATAAACACTACGTGAACTTTAAAGTGCGCCCAAAGAGTATTTCATTGAGATGGCTTACCATTGATTCCTACAGACAGTATGGTCCACCTAAGATTTGAATCTCTTTTATATTTATTTTTACATGCACTAAACTATTTATGAAAAAAATAGATTGACGGAGTTGATACAGAATACATACATTAAGTCGGGCCCATGTTAAGGGCTAGACCGCTTGGCACGGTTGTACCTAATTTACTCTCTTCGGACGTTAGAGACATGCTTCATGAAATGTTAATTTTGGTGGACCCACATTCTTGATAGTTATCGCAAATCTGGACCATCTGCCATTGATAGTTGACCCTATCTGACCTCACCCGAGGCAAAATTGGGTATACTTCATTTCGGCAAATCAAATGAGCCCCGTTTGGGTTGAAATTTCACTGGCACATTGGATGTGGCTCTAGGAGGCTCGACACCAGTTTCTAGCCAATTTGAGATAGTTAAGGTCACCGAACCCTAGTTGACCCCACTCGACCCGAAATCAGGTCTAGTCTATTAAAGCACCTCAAACGAGGGCAGTTTATGTTAAACTTTCGCTGAGTAGTCGGGCATGGTCTTAGGAGGGTCAACACCTGTCTCAAGCCAAATAAAGCCAGTGAACCCTAGTTGACCCACTGGAGCTACGATCCAGTCTACTATGTTTTGGTGCTTCAAACGAGCCATGTTTCGGTTCAATTTTTTTAACATGTTAGACCTGGTCTTAGGATGCTTGACACCAGCTTCAAGCAAAATTTGAGCCACTTACGACCACAGAACCATAGTGGACTTCACTTGATCCCAACCGAGCTCTAGTCAGGTCTACTCCCTTAGGTGCCTGAAACAAACCCACTCTTACTAAAAAAAATCAGACACGTTGGACTTGGTGGTAGGAGGCACAACACCAGTTTCGAACCAAATCCGAGCCAATTCTGCGACAGAACCCTTGTTGGCCTCATTTGACCCCAACAGAGCAGGAATTGGGTATACTCCACTACGGTTCTGGCTTTCTTTCTTTTTTTTAAATGTCAAACTCGGTCATAGAAATCACGACAACTATTTTGAGTTGAATCCGAGCTAATTACGACTTATAAACCCTAAGTGACTGCACTTGACCCCAACTGAGGTGGAATCAGGTCTACTCTGTTTTAGCGCATCAAATGATCCTTATTCCAACCAAAATTTGTAGACATGTCAGACATGGACTTTGGAGGGTCATACTACTAGTTTTGGGCCAAATCCGAGCCAATTAAAGGCACGGAACCCTGGTTGACCTCTCTTTACCTCTACTGAGACAAAATCAGGTGTACTCCTTTTCAGCACCTCAAATAATCCCTGTTCTGAATGAATGTTTACTAACACGTTGGATGTGGTCTTAGGAGGCTAAGCACCAGTTTTTCATCTAATAATAGCCAGTTAAGGTAATTGAACCTAGTTGACCTCATTTGACCTCAAATTAGCCAGAATCGGGTCTTCTCCATTTAGGCATGTTATACGAGCCCCATTCTAGCCAAAAATTCCCCGACATGTCAGACATGGTCCTAAGAGGCTCTCGGCCCCCCGACATGTCGAACATGGTCCTAGGAGGCTCAACATTAGTTTCAAACCAAATATGAGGTAGTTAAAGGCATTGAACCTTAATTGACCCTACTTGACCCCACCTTAGCCAGTGAAGGCCATTGTTTGTTTGTGGTGTGGTGTTGGGTATGTGAAGCACTATCCAGTACCCATTTCACTAGTGGCAGTGTGAGGGCAATCTCCCTCCCTTTCTCGGTCATGGACTGGTTGCATCCTAGGATTAACGAAAGTATGTCGAACCCTGAGTGTGGGGCCCATTTTGATAAATGTTTCTTTCAACCACACACTCCCTCCATTTTGACCACATTTCAAGGCATGATCCAAGAAATGGTGTTGATTAGTGCCTCCATATAAAAAATTCACAAGAGCCCATCGTAAGGTTTTAGTAATGTTTATTTGAGATCCATCCAACATGTTGAAAATTTTAAGAATATATGGATGAAGGGAAAATATAAATATTAGGTTAATCCAACACTTTTGTGGCCTACAAAAAGCTTTTAATGGTCATTCATCACTGTTTCTAGTGGTTGTTGTACCCTGTTTCTGACTATGAAGTCATTATCAGAAATGCCCATGAAAGAAGTAGCCAATTGCTGTTTGCGTTCGGTAAAATTGGCCGATTGCAAATAGGATATGGGGCGATTTTGTTGGCCGATTGCCATATACAACTATGATATCGGCGATTTCATTGGCCGATTGAAATCTTTCAACACAAGCGAGCAGCCGAGCAATGTTGGTAGTGGTCGATTGCATGTTATACTCATAGAACAGTGGCCGATCGTGTCTGCAGGCAAGAGGAGCTACCGATCTTGATTTTTTTTTTTTGGCAAGACAGCTGTTGTAACTACCTTACATGGGAGAATGGGCCCTACATGCAAGCCACAATGACACTTGTCAATAGGAGTAAATAGAGAACTCTCTAGAAGGTAATGTAGAAGACGGTTATCATAACCGTCAGGAAGTGAAGCATCCAGATAGTTCCATTTTTTAGGAGAAAGCTATAAAAGAAGGAGGATCTTAGCAATACAAGGGGTCCAACACCAACCAAATCAAACCAAACCTATCTTTCCAATTTGCCAAATCATTTACATTTTATAGTATAATCGATCCATTTTTACATTCCAAGTACTTTGTATTTCATAGAATAAGCGCTCAGGTATTTATCAAGTCAAGATTATATTACCATTTCCAAGCTTATTCAGGTTCTTCGTCTTACTATATACGTTTCTTAGCATATTCAGCTCTCTTTATTATCTTTAGCATTAATCGCACTGTCCAATTTCTGTAGCATAATCTCTGCAATTACTTTCATAGCAGTAAGTTTTACGATCAGTAAAATTTCATTTTACAATCTCTTAGTGGTGAAAAAAATCAAAGATCGCCCACACGGTCGATTGTAAACTTTTCTTTTTACTCCTTTAAAGTAACGGTAAGAGAAATCCTTTCGCTCGGAAAGTAAAATTGCAACCCATTTTTTGGAGGACGAACCCCACGATCCAAACATCGCTTGATCACTTTTTACGAAGCAATTGACCGATCTCTATAGACTTCGGTTACATATGGTAGATCACAACGTATCTGGCTTCTCTGGCGCTCGGGGTTATCGTTGTTCGGTTGGAATCGAGCTGCGAAAATCGGTTCTGGCACGCCCTCACACACATTACACGCGTGGCCAGCGAATAATTCGGCAACATATTTTTGGCACGCCCGGTGGGACACTACTTCGGTTCATTTACTGTTGTGACATTGCTTTAACTGACTGAACATGAGCAAAAATCACTTCATCGAAAGGTAATAAATGGGTGAAAACACAGATGTTCATAATCTTAAAACTCATCAGGCTACATCCGAAGAAGAAGGAGTTAGTGAATTTGCTCCAAAATACAGAAGCCGCAGATAAAAGAGCCGGATTCACTTTGAAAGGTATTGTAGACAGTTTGATACATTCGTAAATTCTCATCTCTTGTCACGTTTCTTTAAATTGGCCCTCCATACGCTCAAACCATGTTTTCCAATCTGGAAGAGGAGTCGGCTAAGATCGAGGACGTTTTAGGGCATTCTGAGGGTCGGGAGGTGAAACTTCTTGTAAAAGGATCGTTTCACCATGGCATATGGGAAAAAATAAATTCAGAGAAGAAATATCGTCGGCTTTAACTCCTGGGAGGAATGAAGGACCCAGATGATAAAATTTTTGTCCTTTTGCCTTGGTGGTAAATATTGTTTCGTTCGTGTAGAGATCGGTCAGATTATCTAAAGCATCGATCATTTTAATAAGATCAAAAGAAGAAGAAGAAGAAGCCATTGCGGAGGATTGAGAGAGTTGAGAAAGAAAGAAAGTAAGAATGAAATTTAGAAGTGAGAAGAAGAAGCCATTGTGGATTCTTGTGTTATATTCACCTTTGCATCAGCTTATGTTAATACATGAGCTCTAAAATCGAGCAGGTTCTAACCTGAGCTCTAAAATCAAGCAGATTTAGAACTCAAGTATACGCTACACTACAAGAAATAGTAGAGATTAGATGCCTGCTTTTGAAACTTTCCTAGGCCAACAAAATCTTCTTAATTGATGACCTTAACATTTGATTTTTAGGGTTGAATGCTAGCCATTGAAAACTTTCTACCGATCCACAGTTCAAAGTTCTTCTATAGAAAGTGATGATTGGAATCACCCTTTCAGTTCAAGTTTCATTGATCAATTGGACCCAAGGAATAGAGGCCTTTTAGAAATTGTCTCTGCTTAGAAATTGTCTATGCACAATTTAACAAATGATGCTCAGAACTTCTGCCTGCACAATTAATGGTCATTCATCACTGTTTCTCGTAGTATAGTCCACCTGAGATTTGGATCTTCTTTAAGGTTTGAGATCATACCCTAAAATGAAACGGGAAAACAGATGGACGGTGTGGATAATATACAATTTAAGAAATGATGCTTAATTAGATCTTCTGCCTGCAAAACGTACAAAGTAAACTGAAATTTACTCTTTTTTTAGCCATTCATTTGTTTTGCTATGATGTGCCCCACCTGAGTTGTGAAATCACATGATTTCTATCTCAGAAGATCTAAACATTAATTGGAGCGCATCTGATGGAAAGCTCTGATCTCATACATGTCATGCATGCGGCTGTGGAATTCCTCTGCTTGCAGGATTTGGCTGACCTATAATTATTAGAAAAGAGGCACACGTCTGAGATTGGAGATTCTATAATTGTGTTGATGCCTCGTGTAAAAGGCTCGGGCCCATAGTGACCGTCCTTTTTTTTTTTTTTTTTTTCTCTCTTTGATGCCAGATCGTCCAAGATTTCCAATCATGGCCGCATCATCAGATCAATGGTTGGGATCATACCAACAGGCTATGCAAATTGACGAAATATGGCACCTAAAGTAAAGGCCGGCCCAAATCACCGATCTGGATGGCTGAAAAGGTCAAATCGATTGGTAAACAGTGTTGGACAGATTGGACAATTTGGGCTGTCGATTGATATAGAACAGTTATCTGGCTCACAGAATGGATGATCCCAAAGGATGGGCCTTATTGGACAATAAGGTTCACCCATCGCAGCTGGGAGGATGATTTGGTTTCATTATTGGTGGGCACACTGCAGAAGGTTTGGATCCATCAACGGCCAACACCTTTTATTAAAAAAAGGAGAAGAGAAAAATGAAAAAAAAAATAGAAAAATAGGAAATGAACAAAAAAAATTGCCAAAAAAAGGAAGCAGATTGCGTACCGAGTAAACTCCACGGGGTCCACCATGATTTATGTATTTTATCCACTCCATCCATCCATTTTATCATATAATTTTAGGGCTTGAGTCCAAAAATGAAGCATATCCAAAGTTCAAGTAGACCACACCACAGGAAACAGTGTGAATTGAACATCTGCCGTTGAAAAACTCTTGGATGAAACTGATATTTTGTTTTCCCTACATGTATGTCTGTGGGAGCGGATTAGCCGTTACTTACCCTAACCGTGTAGGGCCCACCTTGACTTATTTGTTATATATCTACACCGTCTATCTGTTTTTCCATATCATTTAAGGACGACATCCAAAATCATAAGAATATCCAAATTTCAGGTGGACCATACCAATAGAAACATTGATTAATAATTATTAAAAACTTTTCGTAGGCTACACAAGTTTTGAATGGATTTGATATTTCTAATTTACTTTTATCCATATTTTCTTGACATTATAAACAGGTTTGATTGCAAAATAAACATTATTAAAACCATATAATAGGTCCTTTTGAATTTTTAATGGTAAAGCACTCAATCACCACTGTTTCCTGTATTATGGCCCACCTGAGATTTGGATTTTTGGTACACTGTCCTAGAATGGTCCGAGAAATGAATGGACAGATTGGATATACCTCACATCATCAAGGTTGGCCCTATTGTAGGGGTAGCACCCACCATGCTATTACTGGGGTAACACCTAATCCGCTCCCAGTGTCTGTGTGATTTTATGAACAGGTTGGATGACAAATAAACATCACTGTGGGCCCATCAAGGTTTCAACGGTGGAAATCATTATTCCCATTATTTCCTTTGGTATGGTCCACTTGATATTTGGATATAATTCAAATTTGGGTTCAACCAATAAAATGAGCTGGAAAAACGGATGAATGGGCTGGATAAACCACACACATTCACGGTGGGCCCAACAGAGTTTACCCATTATGATAAAAGCGTACTCAATACGCAATCTGATTTCAGAAAAAAATTAAAAAGAAAAAAAGAAAAAAAAAAGTACATGTTCCCGGGTAACACCTTAGTGGGGTTACCACTACCGTGGGCCCACCTTGATAATATGTTGGATATCAACTCCGTCTATCCATTGTTTCAGCTCATTTTAGGAGACGGACCCAAAATTTAAGCAGATCCAAATTTAAGGTGGAACACACCACAGGAATCAGTGGTGATTGAATGTTTATTAAAAACTTCTCAGTGTCCACTGTAAGAAAATTTGTCATATTTATTAGCCATCCAACCAGTTGATAAAGTCAAAGAAAACATGGGTGAAGATATATTACAAATATCAAATTGATTCAGGGTCTAAAAAAAGCTTTTAATTGTAATTCACCACTTTTACAGTGGTGTGATCCACTGATAGAGTGATAGATTTGGAATATCAACATGAAATGAGCCCACACGGTAACAACTAATCCTCTCCCAAAAAATAACTTAGCAGGGGTTGACTGACTGCGTGATGAGTGGTCCTCATCGCTCACACGTGTGAGTCATTTTATTGGCCAAGGAAGGGGAAAGCTCCTCCCTTGCCTATATAATGCCTCCCAACCTTTTCTCTTCTCACCCCATGCCAAATCCCCTCAACCAAACCAAATGGCTCTCTTCCTTTCCTTTCTTGCTAATAAAGCATTTCCATTTCCAATCTTCTCCCTTCTCCTTTCTTTTTTTAGGTTTCTTTTATTCTCTTCCCTACTTTTATCCTCCTCTTTTGTCTTATCTAGTGTCAGTAACAGTAACGCCTTGTCAATCCAACAGCAATGCACTGAAGATCACTTCTCTGCTCTACTCCACTTGAAACAGGGCTTTGACTTCTCTCATGAGTACTGCATGACCACGCTCTCCTCTTGGAATCCTGATAACAAGGATTGCTGCTCTTGGGAAGGCATCACCTGCGATGGTTCCACTGGTCACGTGACCGGTCTTGACCTCAGCGAGCTCAATATCTTGGGTCGGATTGATTCTGCAAGCCTCTTTCATCTTCAGAGCCTTCAGAGGCTCAACCTCGCTTACAATGACTTCGATCCCTCTCCAATTCCTTCTGGGTTTGAACAGCTCACCAGTTTGACCCATCTCAACCTCTCTTATTTGCAATTTTATGGCCAAATCCCGCTGGAAATCTCCCGCTTGACCACTTTGGTATCCCTCGATCTATCTTTCACTTATTATTACAATGGTTCGGACTTTGAATACCTGAAACTCGAAAATCCAAGCATCAGAGAACTGTTCCAAAACCTGTCGAGGCTGACAGAACTCCATCTGGACTCTGTAAATATCTCAGTGCAGGGTAGCGAGTGGAGCCTGGCCTTATCCTCGTCACTCCCTCATCTCCGCAAGTTGAGCTTGAGTTCTTGTGGTCTTTCAGGCCCCATCCATTCTTCACTTTCCAAACTCCATTAACTATCTCAACTCGATCTCAGTAGAAACAATCTTTCTTCGGTCGTACCTGTTGAAGTCGGGAACTTGTCTTCTTTAACGTCATTGCATATCAGTTATTGTGGATTGTATGGAAAAATTCCAGAGAGTATTTTCAGCCTGCCAAACCTACAAACCCTCGATGTAGGATTCAATACACTTCTCACAGGCCAAATCCCTCCAAACAATACTCTCAGGCAGCTGTACCTATCCGATACTGGATTCTGTAGCACGCTACGGGATTCATTCGGTAATTTGAAACTGCTGACCATGTTAGTACTCTGACATTGCAACCTATCTGGTCAATTGCCATCCTGGCTTGTGAAGCTCGACAAACTCATGTATTTGGATCTTTCATCCAATGGGTTCAGCGGTCCAATCCCATCATCATTGTTTTCACTTCCATCATTACGAGTGCTTCATCTCCAATGTAACCAATTTAGTAGTCTTGGGGAGTTCCAAAACGCATCCTCTTCACTACTAGAGATCATTGAGTTGAATGACAACAAGCTGGAGGGAGCTATTCCAAGGTCAATCTTTCAACTCACCAAGCTTACAGAGCTCAGACTTTACTCCAATAGTTTCAACGGCACAATCCCTTCTTTATATGGAAATGCACTTCATAATTGTATAGTGCTCCACTTGCACAACAATTCACTTAGTGGGACCATCCCATCTTCGTTCTTTTCACTCCCATCATTACGAGAGCTGTATCTCCATGATAACCAATTTAGTGGTCAACTTGGCGAGTTCCACAACCCTTCCCCTTCTCTGAAAGAAATCTACTTGGATAACAACAAGCTGGAGGGAACTATTCCAAGGTCAATCTTTGAACTGCCCAATCTTCTGTCTCTCTTTCTTTCATCAAACAATTTCAGTGGTGACATGGACCTTGGCTTATTCCAAAACCTTAAGAACCTTTACAGCCTCGATCTTTCAGATAACAGTTTCTCAGTCAATGATGGCCGAAGCAATTCAACTAGCTCCATGTACCTCCCCAAAATTGAATTTTTGTTATTAAGATCTTGCAACATTACCAAATTTCCAGATATCTTAAGAAACCGAGAGGGGATGCGGTCAATAGACCTTTCCAACAACAGTATCAATGGAGAAATACCAAAATGGCTATGGAAGGTTGGATATGGTACCTTATTTTATTTGAATCTTTCTCACAATGCTCTGGAGGGATTAGAGCAACCGTTTCCTCATCTTTCCTTAAGTTCGTTGCAGTATTTTGACCTAAGCTTTAATAGGCTAGAGGGCTCAATCCTGATCCCACCACCGTCCACCGTTTTCTATACGCTTTCGAGTAATAATCTTAGTGGAGAAGTTCCCTCAGTTTTTTGCAATTGCACTTCCTTACAAGTCTTCGATCTTTCTGACAATCGCTTCAATGGTTCAATTCCGCAATGTATGGGTGAAATCAGTGATTCCCTCACTGTGTTGAATCTTGGAGGAAATACATTTGATGGCACCTTACATCAAACATTCAAAGAGGGGTGCACTCTAGAGACACTTGATCTCAATGGAAATCAGTTGGAAGGGCAGGTGCCAAGGTCGTTGGCCAAGTGCAAGAAGTTGGAGGTATTAAACCTCAGAAACAATCAAATATATGACACCTTTCCTTTTTGGTTGGTAGATTTGTCTCAACTGCGTATTCTCATCTTGGGATCCAACAAATTTCATGGCACCATTGGACACCCCCAAGCAAATGACACTTTTCCATTGTTACAAATCTTTGATCTCTCTTCCAATAGCTTCACGGGTAGCTTGCCATCAACTATGTTCAAAAGCTGGAAGGCAATGATGGAGGAGGCCAAATCCCAATCTCAATTCCTCAGCAAATTTTTTTATTCAGGATACTATCAAGATAAAGTGACTATAGTGAGCAAAGGGCTAGAAATGGAATTGGTAAAGATCCTTACTGCCTTCACGGTAGTGGATCTCTCAAATAACCAATTTCATGGGGATATTCCGGAATCAGTTGGGAATCTGAAGTCGTTGGTTGTGCTTAATATGTCCTATAATCATTTTACAGGTCGTATTCCAACGTCACTCAGCAACATAAAAGCCATTGAGTCATTAGATCTCTCACATAATAGTGTGTCAGGAGAGATCCCATTGCAGTTGCTAAAGCTAAACTTCCTCGCCGTATTGGACCTTTCACAAAACCTCCTCGTTGGAAGCATACCACGAGGTCAGCAATTCAATACATTCACGAATAAATCCTTTCTAGGGAATTCAGGATTATGTGGCATTCCACTGTTGAAGAAATGCGAACATGTCGAGGCCTCACCACCACTAGCACAATCGAAAAGTAAATTTGATTGGAAATCCATGTGGATTGGGTTTGGAGCTGGCTACGGAGTGGGATTGGGAATTCTTTTTTGGACTCTAGCACTTTGGACAAAGGGAATGAAAGAATTCACTATATTTATTGATAAAGTGCTTCTGTTGATTTTTCCATGTGAAATGTTTCTTTTAATGCATCGATACTAAGAGGATTGGAGCTAGGAGAAAGAGAGAGAACTGATCAAGGAAGCTGAAGCACAAGGAAAGAAGGATGATATTTATAATTTTATCTCTAATGTATCCAAGTATATGTTGATGGCTATAGAATAGGCGAGGCTTGTCCCCTCTTTGGAGTACACCTGAATGTTTGTACAATTTTTTATTAAATCAACAAAGTTACAGGTGGTGCGCTCCCACCTTTCTGGAAGAAAAAGAAAAATTCCTATACATTGATGGTTTCATATTTTATGCTTGTGGCTTTCATTTAATTAGTTCTATTAATCTGCTAAGCACAATATTAATTATTCAATTTCCAATACTTAAGCCTTATATTATTGGTCCTAAGTCATGGTTGGGTCTCGAGACAATTTGTGACTTGACTGGGTTTATTGGCCAATCTGAAATGCCATTATTTCACATGGGATGGCCTCCATGAATCCAATTTGAAATTAGGGGTGACGGTTGAAGAAATCCAAGGATAATGGGTTCCCCTCTAATGAACTATAGTTTAGACAATTTAATTTGAAATATACAATTTCCGAGTAACCTGCATATAATCAACAACACCTTTGCACTCTGTCAGAATATCAAAATATTTCTCTATGATATTATCATAGTTTTTATCTTTTTGCTACACAAGTTGAGGCACATGTACTAGACCATTGAAAGATGAACGCAGATCGAAAGGGTCAAGACCTTATGTACCCTATAACAATAGGTTGGACTGTATTCTAAAGAGTATTAATTAAGAAAGTGGGATCTCATATGGAGGTATCTCTTGGACCCAGATTGGGCGTTGAACTCTGCTACCACAGACATGGTGACATTACCTCATGGGATTTTATTGGACCATGTGTCACGGCCACCACAGACATGGTGACATTACCTCATGGGATTTTATTAGACCATATGTCACGGCCAAAGATTGGGCTACAAAAAACATGTTTGAAAGCTGTTGGATGAGAAGTGGGGGAGAAGATTAGGTGACACCTGGTAACGCATTGGTGGGTGTTACCTTGACCGTATGGAGCCCACCTTGATAAAGTGTTGTATATCCATTGTCAATCCATTTTTCCATCTCATTTTAGGCCTTGATCCCAAAGATTAAGCAGGTCCAAATCTCAGGTGGACCACACCATTAGAAACTATGGTGATTGACCATTAAAAACTTATTGTGGGCCAAAAGTTTTGGACCAAGCTGGTCTTTGTATTTTCCATTCAACCAGGTATCTTTGACCTTATCAACAGGTAGTTTTTAATGGTAGGCATTGAATCAAAACTGTTTCCTGTAGTGTGGTCCACCTGATATTTGGATCTGATTAAGTGATAGGAACACGTCTTAAAATGATCTGGAATGGATGGACAGCATGGATATATAATAAATTCACCAAGGTGGGCCCCACAGGCAAGGAAATACCCACTAACGTGTTACCCATGTAAAACCTAATCGACTCCCCCAGATTGCATAATGAGTTGCCGGAAAAGCTCCTAGGCCCCACCATCCATGGTCCCTCCATGACGTATGGGTTTTATCCACACCGTCCATCCATTTTTCCGGCTCAGTTTACAGCATGAGCCCAAAATTTAGGCAGACTCAATTATCAGGTGGACAGGAAACAGTGGTGATTGAATGCCCACTGTTAAAAACTTCCCGAGGCCACAAAGGTTTTGAATCAATCTGATACTTGTGTTTTCCATTCATCAGGTCTGTGTGTTGGATGGCAAATAAATATTACAGTGGACCCTATGAACTTTTTAATGGTGCAGGTTCAATCAGCAGTATTTTCCTGTGGATGGATGGCGTGAGTAAAGCACAAAGATTCCTATTGGCAGGGTTAGGTAGAGTATGTATCCAATAAGGCTCATCTCTCATGTGGTCCAATCAAATCCCACCATATCAAATTGTGGACCCTACATGGACCCCACCACTTTACATCAATGTTGACTATTGAAGCCACTTGTGAAGATTGACCGTATGTACAACTGAAGTCATGCATGATCCATTACTTTGGGTGAAGACTAAAAGAGTGTTTGGAAGAATCAACAAGCAAAGTTTGGTATAGTACATCCTCATATGTTGCAATAGGATATGTTGACACTTTAGCAGTTGGATCCTAATATTTTCAACGATCTAAACCATTTATAATGATCATGAGCTTCAAGGTTCACTGAGATACAAAAATTTTGATATTGAAAAATGTTAATTTATTTGTTTGTCAAAAGTTAAATACATCATTTATGTTTAAAAGGAACTGGTCCAACAATCGAAGGGTTCAAATATATTTGATACGCATGCAGGGTATGATGCTTGACACACAAACACCCCCAAAAGTATAGCCATGGCATTTATTAACTTGAATTAAATAGACTAAACAACTCACCATCGCTAAGTCACCCTTAAAGTCTGACTAGGCTGGTTGAAAAATTCTAGTATGTGATTTGTTGACACGTTTGTTGAAATAACACCAACTTTCAATTTTAACATTTCAATAAATGTCCGCCCAGTTAACGATTTGAAAAACAAATAACCTAGCTTTTGGTTGGTGAAAATCTAAACAAAAACCAAAGTTGGACAACTCAGTTTGAATAAGCAAATTCCAACCTGTGGACCATCAATATATAACATCTTCATATTCAGCCGGAGTATCAAAGTTCTCTAAAATATTTGCAGAGTTTTCCCCCTCCAAAGGTGAAGCAAGTGGATCAGGCCATTGAAAGATGAGCCTAAATTAGAAGGCTAGAGCCCTAATGCATCGAATAGTAATACATTCGAATGCATTCCAGGGAACATTAATTATGAAGGAAGGTAGGGTCCACATTTTGATAAATGGAGGTCTTTCTATTGTCACCATTTGCACACCTTTCTAAGTTGGCATGAAAAAATTGATAGAGATTTCAACATGCACAACTCGCTAGTAGGCAATCTTTTGTCTCTCTATTAACGCGTGGGATCCATGTTTTGATAGATAAAGGTCTTCCCATGGTCATCATCGGCGCAACTTTCTACACATGTGGGGTCCACATTTTGATAGATAGAGATCTTCCCATGTCGCCATCTGCACAGCTTCCTAGCAGGTGTTAATAGAAAGAGGTCTTTTCACATGTGGGGTCCTATTTTGATAGATGGAGATGTTTCCATGTCACCATCTGCACAGCTTCCTAGCAGGTGTTAATAGATGGAGGTCTTTTCACATGTGGGTCCATATTTTGATAGATGGAGATCTCTTCAGGTCACCATCTGCATGGCTTCCCAGCGGGTGTGAATAGATTGACAAACTGTTAGACGTGCACGACTCGCAATCCTTTGCCCATCTTTTCCCGTCGCATGCCTTTTGGAAGAGTGGGCTTGGAAATCTATGCTCACGCTGTAAACACCCTTTTTGTAGACGCTCATGCCAGTAGAACTACAGATCTCATTATTCCTTTCTGTGGCCACAGTGACCGTCCCTTTTATTTTCTCTTTAATGCCAGATCATCCAAGATGTCCAACGTCAGATCAATGGTTGGGATCATATCAATAGGCTGTATAAACTGACAAAATATAATGGCACCTGATGAAAAGGGTTCAGATCACCCATCTAGATGGCCGAAAAGGCCAAATCGATGAGTAAACAGTGCTGGCCCCCACCATTGACAGATTGGACAATCCAAGCTATGGATTAATCTAGACCAGTTATCTGGCTCACAGATTGGACGATCCAAGCTGGATAAGATCGTTCAATCCCATTACAATTGAGAGGATGATATGGTTTCATTAATGGTCGGGCCCATCGCAGGTTTGGATCAATCCACAGTGGATCACAAAGACTGAAAGACAGTTCGTCAAAGTTGGGGAAGGCAAAAATGAAACAAAAGAAAAAAAAAAAAAGATATAAAAGCAAGAAAATAAAAGTAAAGAAGGCAAGGAAAAAAGACCTTTAGCAAGGGTGATTGACTGCGTGATGAGTGGCAGTCACTTCTCACACATGTGCATCACATAGGAGCGCAGTTTCGGTAATTTCCTTACATCCACGCCGTTCATTCATTTTAACAGAGCATTTTAGGTTATGACCCAAAAATGAAGCAGATCAAAATCTAAGCTGAACCACACCATGGGAAACAGTAGTCCCTTCATTTTTAGTGACCCTGTCACCCAGTTGGATGGCAAATAAGGGACGCGGATTTCCTGCAAAGGCTTTTGTAAGTTCCTAGGAATCTAGGTGGGGCCTACTGTGATGTTTTCAAGAAATCCACGCCCTCCATCCATTTTGCGAGCTCATATTAGGATGTGTGAACAAAAAATGAGCTGGATCTAAGACTCAAGTGGGCCAAAAATGTGAGAATTGAACTTCCACAGTTGAAATATTCATGGGGCCACGAAAGTTTTGAATCAGGCTATTATTTGTGTTTTCGGTTCATCCAAGTAGGAATGACATTATGAGCGGTATAGATGGCATATAAACATCACTGTGGACCCCGGTGATGTTTCAACGTAGGAATTTTCCTACCCACCTTTTCCTTTAGTGAGGCCCACTTGAGTCTTGGATCCTGCTCATTTTTTGTCGCAGGTCCTAAATTGATATAAAAAAATGTGTGTACAGTGGAAGGCTTTACCAAGAAATTCATGTCCACAAATAAGTATTCCGCTGACCTCGAATAAGGTTTTAATGGTGGTTATTCAACCATCACCTAAGATTTGGATCTACTTCATTTTTTGTTTCAGTCCCTAAAATGATCTGTCAAAACAGATGGACGGCGTGGATGTAATGTACATATATCATGGTTGGCCCGACAGTCAAGGATCCGCAAAACCCGCGCTCCACCCTTGCCTGTATAAGGCCTCCCAACCTTTTCTCTTCCTAAGGCATCCCAAATCCGACCCCAACCAAATCAAATGGGTTTCCTCCTCTCCTACTAACAGAGCTGTACGTGAGCCGAGCCGAACCGAGCTTTGCCCACTTCAGCTTGGTTTGGTCAGCCGGTGACCTGGGCTCGAGCTTGGCTCGAGCTTGGCTCGGCTTGGTTCTCGACCCCAGGTGGTGGGCTTGGCTTGGTTTGGATGAGCTTTTGAGCCGAATTCGAGCCTGTCCGAGCTTCAAGCTTTCTAACCTGAATTCGAGCTTGTTCGAGCTTGTCTAGCGTTGGGCATTGGGCAAAGCCGCAGAGATGAGATAAGTTGGGTGTTGGGCAGAGCCGCAGAGATGAGGGAGAGCGGGAGGAGGTGATGTGGACGGCCGGAGGGGGTCGCTGCCGCTGGTCAGGTCGGGGCGAGGTCAATTCGGCCGGATAGGAGGGGGTTTTGTTTTTTAGATTTTTAGGGGTGGACAGGCGAGTAGGTGCTGGAAGAAAAGTATTAGGGTTAGGGCGAGCGGGAGTTTAAGTTAAAAAATTATATATTTCATTATATATATATATATATATATATATATATATATATATATATATATATATATATATATTATTTTTAACTTAAGAATATACCGAGCCGAGCCGCGCTCAGGTTAAGCTCGAACTTGGCTCGAATGTCCAACGAGCCCACATACTCGGCTTGGCTTGGCTTGAACCACCCTCAGAATCGAGCCGAACCGAGCTTTTTCAAGCCGAGCCGAGCGAGCTTTTCGAGCTACCGCTAACACGTAGGGTATCTTCCGCATCTCTTCCACTTCCGTCTTCGTCTTGGGACACTGGTTGTCGCTCAATTTGAAGTGACCATCCAGTGGAGTACTGACCGGCTTCACTGCATTTATGTTGAACCGCTCTAGGACTTTCTCAATGTACCGCTCTTATGACAGCCAAAGCTTTCCGCTACTTCTGTCACGGGTTATCTCCATTCCTAGGATCTGTTTGGCCGGGCCCAAGTCTTTCATCGCAAACGACTTGCCCAATTCCTGTTTCAGCCTGTCAATCTTCTTGATGTCTTTTCTCATGATGAGCATGTCATCAACGTACAATGGCAGAACTAAGAAATCACCATCTGAGAACTCGCGTGTGAACACATAGTGGTCCGACTCTGTTCTGTCATATCCATGCTTTAACATGAACGAGTCGAACTTCTTATACCATTGCCTAGGAGCTTGTTTCAGCCCATACAAGCGCTTCCTAAGCCTATACACCATATGCTCTTTGCCCTTGACTTCGAACCCCTCTGGTTAGCGCATGTAGATCTCTTCTTCTAGGTCACAATGGAGAAAGGCATTTTTGACATCTAACTGCTCTATCTCTAGATCCATGCTAGCCGCTAACCCAAGCAACACGCGTATGGATGTCATCTTCACCACTAGTGAGAATATCTCCTCGAAGTTTATTCCTTTCCTCTGACCAAACCCTTTCACCACAAGTCTGGCCTTGTACCTTGTTTGTGAATTCTTCTGCTCATTCTTTCTGAACACCCACTTATTGCTCAGAGCTTTCTTGCCCTTAGGTAATTTCACCATGTCATAGGTGTGGTTCTTATACAAGGATTCCATCTCCTCTTGCATAGCTTTCAACCACTCCCCCTTATGCTCATCGGCTAGGGCCTCAGAATAGTCTTCTGGCTCTCCCCCATCAGTGAGCATAATGTACTCATGCGGCGAGTGCTTCTTGGATGGATATTTGTCCCTTGATGTCCTCCTCACCCGTGGCTCAACAGGTGGATTAAGTGAGGGTTGCTCCCCCGGTCCATCTTCTGTAGGGACTCCCTCATCCTCTGCACCTTGCTTTACTCCCTTGTCATCAGGCACCACGGGAGGAGTAATCGGATCCATGTCTTCCAGTTCATATGAACTGGGTTGGGTCTTCTCTGGCTTTTCAATGTCTTCTATACACTGATCTTCAATGAAACCCACATTTCTGCTCCTGACGAGCTTCTTCTCAGTCGGATCCGACAACCTGTAACCGAACTTTTCATCACCGTACCCTAAGAACACACACTGCCTGATCTTCATATCAAGGTTAGACCTCTCGTCCTTCGGTACGTGAACGGATGCCCTACATCCAAACACCCTAAGATGACTGTATGATGGATCATGTCCAGTCCACACTTTCTCAAGTACTTCTCCATTCAACGGGGCTGATGGAGACCTGTTTATCAAATACACCGCTGTGTGCATTGCTTCTCCCCAGAATATCTTAGGCAACTTTGCATGGGATAACATGCATCTGATTCTCTCTACAATGGTGCGATTCATTTGCTCAGCCACACCATTATGCTCGGGGGTCTTGGGAACCGTCTGTTCATGCCGTATATCTAGTGACTTACAATACTCGTGGAAGTCACCTATGTATTCACCACCATTGTCAGTGCGGATGCACTTCAATGATCTACCTGTCTCTCTCTCGACCATAGCATGAAATAATTTAAACACACTAAAGACCTCGTCCTTAGATTTCAAAGCATAAACCCAAACCCTACTAGATGCATCATCTATAAAAGTGACAAAATACAATGCCCCACCCAAGGTTTTTGTCCTCATAGGACCACAAACATCAGAATAAACCAAATTTAATGCATGTACTTTATTAATATGAGAAACAGTTTTAATAAAAGAAACTCTATGATGTTTTTCAGATAAGCAGTCAATACAGGTTTTAAGAGGTATACCTGTCACGTCTGGAAGGAGCCACTTCTTCGCTAGTAGCTGAAGCCATTTTTTACTCATGTGGCCTAGACGCCTGTGCCACATGTCAGTAGTAAAATCTTCCGCTGCGTTCAAATCACCCTTGCACATACTAACACTTGCCTTGTAAAGGGTGCAACACTTCTTTCCTCTGGCAGCAATCAAGGAACCCTTGATAAACTTCCAGCGCCCACCAATAATTCGACTTTCATAGCCATCATCATCCAACCTTCCCGTCGACATCAAGTTGAGGCGAAGGTTTGGTATGTGTCTCACATCCCTGAGAACCAATGTGCAGCCCACATTAGTCTTCACACAAATATCACCGACCCCTACGATCTTCGAAACACCAGAATTTTCCATCTTCACTGTCCTAAAGTCACTTGACTTGTAGCTTGTGAAGAAATCCCTGCGTGGAGTCGCATGAAACGAGGCTCCCAAGTCTATTACCCAGTCGGTGTCCTAACTCGAAGCCGTGAGACAAATATTATGATCTGCTGAAAGAATAACAACAATGTCACCATCTGAGGTGACCGCAGTAGAATCCGATTCATCTTCCTTCTCCTTTCCTTTACCCTTCTTGTCACCCTTCTTCTTGTGACATTCATGCTTATAGTGGCTCTTCTTGCCACAATTTCAGCATTTAACATCTTTCCTGGCAACCGACTTGCCTCTTGATTTATCTCGGGTCTTTCCGCCCTTTATGTTCTTTCCTCTCCCCCTATCTTGTGTCACAAGGGCCTCTTGTTGAGCAAGCCCCAGAGACTTCCTCCTTGTCTTCTCATTGAAGAGACAACTTGTTATCTGTTCCATGGATACCTTTCCGTCTGGCACGGAGTTACTCAGAGACGCCACCAATGTCTCCCAACTGTCAGGCAATGAGCTAAGTAATTGCGAAGCCTGAAGTTCATCATCCAGGACCATCTTCATGGCGAAGAGCTGATTCACTATGTTGCTAACCTCATTCATGTGCTCAACTATAGAACCACCATCTTTGAACTTGAGATTCACAAGTCGTCTTATCAGGAATATCTTATTGCCGGCTGTCTTCCTCTCATACAGCCCTTGCAATTTCTATCATAGGCTAGCGGCTGAGGTTTCTGTAGACATATGGTGGAATACGGAATCATCCAACTATTGTCTAATAAACCCCACCTCCTTCCGGTCCAACTTCTTCCAATCATCATCAGGCATATCCTTGATCTTCGCTGATATGCCTAAGATCGGAGCATATAGGTCATTGCAATAGAGCAAGTCCTCCATCTTAGCCTTCCATATGGTCCAGTTAGAACCATTAAGGCTGATCATCCTTGATGAGCCACCTTCCATAATTCAGAACCGATCCCACTCCGTTCAAACAACCTGAACTCTCTTATACCACTTTGTTGGGTGCGTTGCACTAAAACCTTCGGATCTCGCCCCCCAAAATACTAGAATTATAGACTATGATAATGCAATAAACAAGAATAAAGCATCAACCACACGACATAAGGATTTTTTACGTGGAAAACCCTCGAAAGAGGTAAAAACCATGAGACCTAGTCCAAATCAACAATCCACTATCTCAGAGAACTGTTACAACCGATCACAAGTATACACCGCTTAGATCAAACCTTCTTCCCCCACGCAGGGATGGATAAACAACAAGAGAAGTATGAGAATAAGAGGATCTCACCTATTACGAGGACGTAGAAGCGCTGAGACGACGGTTACGCAGAAGAACTCCTCTTCAAGCACATTCTCCCTTCTAGAAGCTTCCTCTCTCTCTTTTCTCTCTCTCTTCCTCTTTCTCTCTCTCTCTCTCTCTCTCTCTCTCTCTCTCTCTCTTTTCTCTCTCTCTTCCTCTTTCTCTCTCTCTCTCTCTCTCTCTCTCTCTCTCACCTTGGACATGCAAACATCTTAATGGGATGACCTAATCCCGATTTGGAACCCCTTAAGTAGGAAACTGGAGGAATTAGAACCCAAATAGAAAATTACGTATATGCAGTCCGCGCAGGGTCAGGCGCCCGGTCACTAGACCTTCAGGCGCCCGCCCAACCCAAAAAACGTCCAGCAAGCATTATGAAGGAAAAACCGAATATCGGGCGCCTGGTCACCTAACCCGTCGAACGCCTGACTGTTGAAAAACAGTCCAGTAGTAAAACTGCTAAATCTGGTAGAATTTCGGTCGCCCGACCAAAATATGGTCCGGGCACCCGACCTCACCAAGACTCCACATCTCTCCTCTGATTTTTTAGGAGGAAAGTCCCCACGTCTCTCTGTCTGGCCCCTGCTCCCAGGTACAACAATCACATTTAGACGCAATCTAGACACCCTTGGATTGGATCCCCTCATCGACAGGATTCACATGCAGTAGGATTTTCCAGACTAACACAGAAATCTTTGGAGGCAATTTAGCATGTGAGACCCCGCCTAGCCCAGCTCTTTTGAACCCCAGCCGATCTGCAAATCTCCCAAGCTGCTTTAGCAGTGAAAACCCCAGACGAGACTCTCGGCCATATGCAACGATCTTCTTCCATGGAAAGGCAAATCCCTTCTTCCTTTATGTGCTCCTTCACCACCTGCGGCAGCAAATTGAGAAGAGGAGAAGATGGAATGGTGCCATTATGATTCAATAGGTCCTTGACCTTCATGTTCCTCAAGTTGTCAGGGATATGGCCAGCATACCAGCCACTGAGCTTCCCTAAACCTGTCCAATCCACCTCCCAAACAATACAGTCCCCTCTACCCATGAGCCAGCAGGACTGATCTTGAAGCACATGGTTGAACTCTTTAATCTTGCTCCAAAGCGGGGAGAAAGCACGTAATACATGTATACATACCATGATTCGAGAGTTCATTAATACAGTTCAGTCTTGCTGGCTCTTTCAACCGCTCATCATCCTACCTGTGTATGCATGGTTCAATAGACTGGGTCAGCTACTTTTCTAAATCATCCATTTTTCTTTACACAGTATAAAAATGACAAAAAAAAAAAAAAAAAAAAAAAAAAAAAAAAAAAAAAAAACTGAGTACCTTCAAATTTTTGCTGGTTCTTCCAGACTGGGATTTCATTGCCGTGTGAGATAAGGTAATCATGAAACTATGTCCAATGCATCTTCAAGCTCGGATTGTTTGTTGACCATGACACATGAACCTGGGGAGAAAAAGAGAAACAAGGGCTGTCAATGGCCATGAAAAAGAGAAGTGTATGGGACCCGCATGAATAATTGGTATTGCGTGCTTGACCTTCTAATCATCTTCGCGTGCTTGAGCCACCGAGACGAGTGGTTCTAAATTGTGAAAATTAAAGCATGTTTGGTCATATCTAGCTAGTGGCTACTGTCAAAGTCATGTATTTATGTAGTGCGTGTTTGACGTGGAAGTGCATTTTACAAAATATGGATGGATGCTGTGGAAGAAATAGATGAGAAGTGGGCCACTTGATGCCACCTCTCCTGAATGGACCTGGATTGGGTACAACCCTGCTGGTCTCATGCTTATTTAGCACAGGTAGGGGCTCTGAACTACCGTGAAGTAATATGGGTTTTATCCACACTGACCATCCATTTTGCCATGCCATTTTAGGGTGTAAGCTAAAAAATTAATGAGTTAGATTTAAGGCTTAAGTGGACCGCACCATTGGAAGCAGTGTTGATAATTACAAAAAAAAAAAAAAGTGCATGGGACCCTTTGCATGACGAAATGGAATCACGTGCCTGACCCATTGTTTTTGCTTGCTTGACCCGGCGATTGTGGTTGCATGCTCATCATAAATGTCTTGTACGCTAAGCAACAGTACTTTAAAATATCATTTTACTAAAAATAGCTTAAATCTTGGTGCATTGTTGACAGGGCTGTGCTTGGAATTCAAAGAGCAGTTGGAAATTAGAACGTATTGGCCCCACATCTAATGACCATAGTCAAAGTCATGCAAATGTGTTGTGATGCGTGTTTGACTAAGAAGTGCTGCGCTTTAAGAAAATTGGATTAACGGGAAGTAGACCACTCGATGCCACTAATGTTCCCTACCAATGAGACATGTTCATGTAATTAGTTGATCATCGACATTTGGAAATAGGGCCAAGTTCATCCCATCCATTAAATCTTCGAAGCCAAACTTCCACATTACATCATGGATACAAGGGGAAGTGGGCCCACACCATCATGCACCGTACATGCCTCCACATGATGTATATGTCGAATTCACGAACTGTACAACGTTAACGATGGCGCCATTGTATACATGCCCTTGGCAATAAATAAATAAATAAATCAGTCAGTCAGCTTATCAGGCTTGGCCCAGCATAAACATTTCGGGCTTAATTTGTGTGGGCTACCAGTGATGTTTCCGTGGAATCTAAATGGTATGTCTGGTGGCATCCCTCATTCATTACATCTGAGGAACCATTCTCAAAAACTCAAGAGTGGGACACGTCACATGATGCAATGTACGACCACACATCAAATCTATGTATTCGCGTGGTTTGGCCAACTAAGATTTCTAATAGCCAAAGGTTGATATTTTCCTTCATCGTGGTGGAGAGCACCACCCAGTTTCATCGTGTGGTGGAGTACCCAGTTTAATCATTCTTGATCTTCGAATCCAAGCTGAACATTGGGGCTCATCTAATGGGTGGTTTGGATGGCACTGGCACAACAATATGGACCCCATGCAATTCCAACGTAACCGGATGCACATGTACACTCGATGCTTATGTTAATAGGTTGGAATTTTGAGGGAGAGCTCATGAGTTTGATGTCGTTGGGATGCATACGAGGCTCCCTTGCTACGCTTGCAACTCTTATCAAATCCAAACCTTTCAAGTAGTGGGACCTGACATGGATCAGCTATGTACACAAAATCAGATTGATTAGCGAGGGAACCCTCTCCATCATGCATGGACACATGCAATTAATGACTAACAGAATCGTTTGCATTTATTGTTGAAAGTAAAAACATCCCACAATCTTATTTCAACAAACAAGTTTCCACAAATCAGAGATTAAGATTGTTCTGCCAATCTGATGTTGGGAACGTAATTTAGCTACAGTAAACTCCTACAATTTTGCCAGTTTGATGCGAGTTAATGCATTCCTGACACATACTTTCTGACAGCCTGTATATGAACCAACATACTCAGCCGGATTAGCAAGTAATTCCCCTTGATAGAAAAAAAAAAAAAAGAAGCTTTGATACAATTAACATGTAGCATACAATTAAGTTAAATTAAATGGTGAAAATCATGGTACCCAATTTAGGTGGCTCATAAACCAAATTTACACTGATTGGATTTTGATAACAAACAGGCATGTCAATGGGCTGGGCTGGGTTAGCCTAGCTGCCTCCAGCTAGGCTTGGGTTGGAGTATCAGAACTGAGGACAAGGCTTAAAATTATTCAGGCTAATTCCTCAATTGGGCCGTGCGACAGCCCGTCATCCTGGCCTGAGTCCAGCTGATTAAGATTTGCAAGGGCAATTTTGTAGCATACACAATACATAAAAATCCTTATATACTCTGTTGCAACTCATATTTGTTTGTAGCTTGTGATCCACCTAAGAAACACTCGGCCTTAGCTCAACATAAACATTTTGGGCCACGTTTGGGCTGCAATATCTTGGCTTGTCGTGGGTCAGGCTTACATTGAACAATCAAGGCTGGGATTGGACAGAGCTTGGCTTCGCTCTTTGACACCCTAATAATAAGTGGATTGGTGTACTTTCTAGTGAATCAAAATGAAATAGCCAACATCCTAGATTCAACAAACAAATTCCCATTAATCAGAGGATAAATGATTTCGATCAATCTGACTGATGACGACCTATCTACAGTGATAGAACAATTTCGGCAGTTCAATTGAGCTACTTTGTGCTATGGGAAATCGGATTGCGTGCGGAGTTACCCCGCATGCTCTTATCGTGCGGAGTAAACTTTGTTGGGCCCACCTAGAATGTATGTGCTTTATCTATTCGGTCCATATGTTTTTCCATCTCATTTTAGGGGTTGAGCCCAAAATTTAAGCATATCCAAATCTAAAGTGGACCATGCCATAGGAAGCAGTGGGAATAATGATTTCCACCGTTGAAACCTTCCAATCTTGGCTTGATCCAAAACTTCTGTGCGCCCCCCCCCCCCCCCCCCCCCCCCCCCCCCCCCCCCCCCCCCCCCCCCCCCCCCCCCCCCCCCGCCTCAGTGGTAGACATTCAGTTCACACTTTTCATGTGGTGTGGTCCAGTTTAGATTTTGATATACTTCATTTTTTGTCACCATACCTAAAATTATCTGTTAAGATGGATGGACGGAGTGGATCAAATAAGTAAATCACGGTGGGCCCCACAGAGTTTACTCCGCACGCTAGTTACTCACTACGCAATCCGCTTCCGTGCGGTTAAATTTTGAATGTCTCTTCATCAATCTACTTACTTTGCTAGAGTATTAATTATCTACCGCGTAAGGAAAAGAGTGAGATAGTTGAAGGTTTGAAATATTCCAATGTTGGAATTTTTTGAGATATCCCCTCCATCCAAGTTGTTGTTGTTGTTTTTTTTTTGTTAGTCATACAATGCACCCACCCTGTTAGCTGTGCAACACACCCTCACAGTTTGGCACATGATGCACCCACCCACTGGTAGGGTTAGTGTGTCTCCTTGGCATTTCAAACCTAAGACCTGCTGTTGAAACGCCAAGGCGTCTTCCAGCTCGGCTAGCAGGCGAGTAGAGTTGGGTACAAACCAAGCCAGCTTGAAAGCTCGGCTCGGATTGGCTTGAATAGAAGTTCAAGCTAATCCAAGCCTCGGAGTCAAGCTTGTTGGAAAAAACAAACCAAGAGCAAACATGGGGGATCCACTTGAGCTAAGCACACTGTTTCCTATGGTGTGATCCACTCGAGCTTTAGATATGATACCTTTTTGGGATCATGTCTTAAAATGATATGAAAAAATGGATGGATAGTGTGGATAATACATATACATAATGACGTGGATAATACATAATACATATACATGAATGGATAATGTTTCTTTGCACTTGTAAAATGATGCTTGTGTACTTGTTTGGAAAAAGGCTATTACATATTTATTTTAAAGTTGCACTCCTCCTTTTGAGGATGTTAAACATCACATAGTAAGATACTTTTGTATTTTTTTATTTTCTATTTAAACAAACAAACAAACAAACAAACAAACAAAAAAGAGTTGCCACCTGTTCAAACTCGGCCCTGCCCAGCTCAAAATTTTCGACCAAAACGATCCCGACTCAACTGGCATCACAGTTAACCACTTTTTAACCGTACACATGGCACAGCTTCACAACAATGCTCATAGTCCTATTTACCCAGTTGCAGATAACCTGTATCCAAAGTACATTTAAAAAATGAACATAATTCCATTTGATTGTACTCTTCCAGTTTTGTATAATCCACTATTAACCATACGTTTGATGGCTGTTGATTGGATAATTAGGATGGCCTGATTAGTCGGTTCCTTGAGATATGCTATTGAAGATATGCTCCATCTTCAATAGCCCACAATTTAGATGGTCTGATAGCCATAAAGGAGTGCCACGTGTGAAGAGGATGAGTCATCAGTATTTTCAAAGGGGAACCGCTATAGTGTCGCTAAGCTATGATGCCACTTGGTAGGGCCCAAGTAATGCACTTATGAAATCCAGTCCATCCATCCAACATGTCAATGCATATTAGCCTTGATCCTGACAATAACGCTAGCTGCCCTGGGAATCAAGTGGGACACAACACGGGATAAATGTTAGGAGGTAACACCTACCTTGATTTGTGTGGAGGGTTCTTGAATTTAGCCATTACGAGCCTTCATATGGTCTGGATGAACATACGGTCAGACCAAAACTCAGTCTATTTTCCAATTCTGGTGAGCTCCTTTGAAAATCAAGGGCGAACGTTGTGAGGCCCGCATCTGGCGTGCAGCTGATTTCTCTTCTTTTCTTTTCTTTTTTCTTTTTTTTCTTTTTTTTCTTTTTTTTTAAATGGGGTAAGTACGGTGCAAGTTGAGGGGTAATAGCATGCAGTAATAATATATGATCCCCTATAGCTAATGTATTTACACAAGCTTGAAAGGTTGTTCGTGTTCCACATGAAAAGACGACTGACATCATCCTTTAAAAGTGGACCCCACCTATTCTCTCCTTTTTTTTTTTTAATTTTTTCCTTGAGGTCCATCTTCTTCCTCCACTCTTGACTCAAGTCAATAATAAAGATAAAAGAGGAGTCCAAGAATTCTTGGCGGATGGATGTCGGCTGCCTTTCCATCGTTTCCATCCGATCAACCTTTCACACTGAATGAATAAAGTAATAAAAGGTGTTTGATTCATTAATTATCAAGTCTTCTTTAGAAGTTATTTTCTAAAAAAATAAAATTATTCTGTAAAAACAAATATAAATAAATTAAATAATTCTTTTAAATAGAGGAAAAGCATATATGTTCCCCAAGTGTGCCCTGCCTTCCGTGAACTTTAATATTCACAAGGAATCCCTGAGCATATAATCCTTTTCATGTGCTCCCACATTAATCCAAAAGCTAGATTGAAATTCAAACCCACTTTATGTCCAGCTGGGTTGGGTTCACTGAAAGACTTTGTAAGATTTGTTTTAAGAGTGCGGATCGTCTGTGTTGAAGGCACAGGAAGTTCCAGCGCCGTTGCTTCTCAACTACATCCAGAGAAATTTCCGACTGTAAACCTCAGTTTTGACCATTATTCCCAGCTAAACCTCCAACACTTTTCTTTCCAAAAGTAAACTTCACTTGTACGGACCGACCATTTTCGGACCGAAATACCCCTGTTCTTAGGATTTATTCCTTCTCCAAAGAAAAGCTATTTTCTCCTCGTTTTTCTCCTCTTCTATATTCAAAACTCATTTTCTTCTCTCATTTATAGCAAAAAAAGTATCATCTCTTTAGTTTTGAGATTGGTTTTCACTTCAGAGCATTATTTTTCTATTTCTTCAACTCGTATTTCATCGGAAACGAGGTTATGGTGTGGACCAGGTAAGAACGAAGAATATGAATTTTTTTTCTCAACGAATGCGTTTTTTTTTTAATAATCAAGTCGGATCTTTGTTTATCGCAAATGTGTTTTTGCAATAATCAATCTCGTTGAATTTCAATGAGCATATTGATATTTCAAAGATTCGTGATAGCTGTGCTCTTTGAATTTTACATTGTGCACTTTGAATTTTACACTGTGCTCATTGAATTATATCTGTGCTCTTTGAAATTCAACGAGATCGCGATCAATTTTTGCTTGCTCTATGGCTACAATTAATATCCGTAGCCTTTAGTTAAAATTCAATGAGATTGTGGTTAATTTCACCGCGATCGCGGTCAAATTCAACACGATCGCGGTCAATTTTATGGCTACAGTTAATATCCGTAGCCTTTTGAGGTTAAATATTAATCCATGTACACTGTTTTCAATCTTGGGTCCACCGGAATCATTGTTGGCCAGGGCAGGTTTTTTCAGTCATGGAGTTAAAATTAAGCCACTCACTTGATGGTTGGAGTGGATTTTTTAAATAGATGATGGTGGGGCCCACCCAAGCTAAACCAATTCTTAAATAAATGGTTTTTACATAACTGGTAGATGGAAGGCAGATTGTGCAGTGAGGCGCTCACCATCCTTTACGTGGTGGTGAAGACTCTATGGGACCCACCTTGATGTATGTGTTTTATCCATGTTGTGCATCCATTTTTTCAGTTTGTTTTAGGGCATGAATTCAAAATTCAAGCATATCCAAGGCTCTATTGGACCACACCACATAAAAAAGTTAGGATAATGACTTCGACCATTGAAGTTTCAATGTAGAGCCCACAATGATGCTTATTTGTCACCCAGCCTGTTAAAAAGGTGACAAAGACCTGGATGAATGGAAAACATAAATATCAGCTTGATCCAAAACTTTTGTGGTCCTCCAAGAAGTTTTCAATAGCAGGCGTTCAATTCCCATTGCTTCCCATTGTGCGGTGCACTTAAGCCTTGGATATGTTTCAATTTTGGTTTCATGCCCTAAAATATGATTGGCCAAAATGGATGTATGGCGAGGAAAAAACACATACATAGTGGTGGGCCCCGTAGAGTCTTCACACAACGGAAAAGGGTGGTTATCCCTCACTACACAATCGGAAATCCATGACATGTGTGTTCCTTTCGGAATACATCAGAATAGGCCCACGTGAATCATAGATAGGTATGATCTTTGGACCCTAGCCCTATCTTGGGATGCTGAATCTGATGTGTAGAGTGGATTTTGCATACACATCATGGTGGGGCTCACCTGCCGTGGTTACGATCTGGTGCGTAGGAGAATGTTGGGCAAAAATATGTCTTGTCGTGTGTGTGTGTGTGTGTGTGTGTGTGTGTGTTGGGGGGGGGGGGGGGGGGGGGGGGAGCGCGGGGGCGGGGTGTGTGTGTGTGTGTGTGTGTGTGAGAGAGAGAGAGAGAGAGAGATGGGTCTAGCTACATGGCTCAGTGGAAGACAAACTCAGTTTCAACAATGAGACTAGAGATTGAGTGCCCATGTACCTGTACATACAAAATTTTCTCCAAAATTATTATAGATAGGCTGAGCAGGATCCTTCCCAACATCATCTAGCTGGAACAGGGAGCCTTTGTACAAGGGAGAGCGATCACGGAGAACTGTGCGCTTGCTCAGGAAGTGTTTCTCGATATTGGGAAGAAAGTCAGAGGTGGAAACATTCTAATCAAATTAGACATGGAAAAGGCCTATGACATAATCGAATGGAGTTTCTTATACGTAATGCTTGCGAAGTTCGGTTTTGATGCGAAATGGATTGCTATGGTGGAAAAATGTTGGAGCAAGAATTGGTTCTCAGTCATAATGAACGGAGAAGCTTGTGGTTTCTTCAAGTCATCGGGAGGGCTTCGCCAAGGGGACCTTATTTCGCCGAGTCTCTTTATCCTAGCAGTTGAGGTTCTTAGCAGGGGTTTTAGACAACTGGTAGAAAGGGGTTTCTGTCAGCCGTTCTCCACTCATCAGGGTTGTCCTCTTGTATCGCGTTTACTATATGCTGATGAATTATCTACCGCGTAAGGAAAAGAGTGAGATACTTGAAGGTTTGAAATATTCCAATGTTGGAATTTTTTGAGACATCCCCTCCATCCAAGTTGTTGTTGTTTTTTTTTTTTTTTGTTAGTCATACAATGCACCCACCCTGTTAGCTGTGCAACACACCCTCACGGTTTGGCACATGATGCACCCACCCACTGGTAGGGTTAGTGTGTCTCCTTGGCATTTCAAACCTAAGACCTGCTGTTGAAATGCCAAGGCGTCTTCCAGCTCGGCTAGCAGGCGAGTAGAGTTGGGTACAAACCAAGCCAGCTTGAAAGCTATGCTCGGATTGGCTTAAATAGAAGTTCAAGCTAATCCAAGCCTTGGAGTCAAGCTTGTTTGAAAAAACAAACCAAGAGCAAACATGGGGGGATCCACTTGAGCTAAGCACACTGTTTCGTATGGTGTGATCCACTTGAGCTTTAGATATGATACCTTTTTGGGATCATGTCTTAAAATGTAATGAAAAAATGGATGGATAGTGTGGATAATACATATACATAATGACGTGGATAATACATAATACATATACATGAATGGATAATGTTTCTTTGCACTTGTAAAATGATGCTTGTGTACTTGTTTGGAAATAGGCTATTACATGTTTATTTTAAAGTTGCACTCCTCCTTTTGAGGATGTTAAATATCACATAGTAAGATACTTTTGTATTTTGTTTTTCTATTTAAGCAAACAAACAAACAAACAAACAAAAAAGAGTTGCCACCTGTTCAAACTCGGCCCGGCCCAGCTCAAAATTTTCGACCAAACCGATCCCGACTCAACTGGCATCACAGTTAACCACTTTTTAACTGTACACATGGCACAGCTTCACAACAATGCTCATAGTCCTATTTACCCAGTTGCAGATAACCTGTATCCAAAGTACATTTAAAAAATGAACATAATTCCATTTGATTGTACTCTTCCAGTTTTGTATAATCCACTATTAACCATACGTTTGATGGCTGTTGATTGGATAATTAGGATGGCCTGATTAGTCGGTTCCTTGAGATATGCTATTGAAGATATGCTCCATCTTCAATAGCCCACAATTTAGATGGTCTGATAGCCATAAAGGAGTGCCACGTGTGAAGAGGATGAGTCATCAATATTTTCAAAGGGGAAGCACTATAGTGTCGCTAAGCTATGATGCCACTTGGTAGGGCCCAAGTAATGCACTTATGAAATCCAGTCCATCCATCCAACATGTCAATGCATATTAGCCTTGATCCTGACAATAACGCTAGCTGCCCTGGGAATCGAGTGGGACACAACACGGGATAAATGTTAGGAGGTAACACCTACCTTGATTTGTGTGGAGGGTTATTAAATTTAGCCATTACGGGCCTTCATATGGTCTAGATGAACGTACGGTCAGACCAAAACTCAGCCTATTTTCCAATTCTGGTGAGCTCCTGTGAAAATCAAGGGTGAACGTTGTGAGGCCCGCATCTGGCGTGCAGCTGATTTCTCTTCTTTTGGTTTATTTTCTTTTATTATTTTTTTTAAATGGGGTAAGTACGGTGCAAGTTGAGGGGTTATCCCCTATAGCGAATGTATTTACACAAGCTTGATAGGTTGTTGGTGTTCCACATGAAAAGACGACTGACATCATCCTTTAAAAGTGGACCCCATATATTCTCTCCAAATTTTTTTCCATCTTTTTCGTCCACTCTTGACTCAAGTCAATAATAAAGATAAAAGAGGAGTCCAAGAATTCTTGGCGGATGGATTTCGGCTGCCTTTCCATCGTTTCCATCCGATCAACCTTTCACACTGAATGAATAAAGTAATAAAAGTTGTTTGATTCATTAATTATCAAGTCTTTTTCAAAAGTTATTTTCTAAAAAAAAAAATTATTCTGTAAAAACAAATATAAATAAACTAAATAATTCTTTTAAATAAAGGAAAAGCACATATGTTCCCCAAGTGTGTCATGCCTTCCGTGAACTTTAATATTCACAAGGAATCCTTGAGCGTGAAATCCTTTTCATGTGCTCCCACATTAATCCAAAAGCTAGCTTGAAATTCAAACCCACTTTATGTCCAGCTGGGTCGGGTTCACTGAAGACTTGTAAGATTCGTTCTAATGGATTAACTTTATATTTAGTAATTAAACTAATAATATTTAGAATGGTAAAAAAATATTTTTATATGTTAAAATATGACTCGTGGTGTAGCCTATTGAACCATGGTGTTTAAATGAAATCCACTCTGATCACCTGGTGGATCATCATCTTTTAACCATAGGGCCCAAGAATCAGCCCAGCCTATGATACAGGTGAGCTGTTGAAGTGGTCCTCACCTCGAAGCATGCCCGCGCTAGAGGTTAACGTCGTGGGTATTCATGTAACAAAAAATATCTCCATGGGTAGTTGAAACAATCCAAACCTGGTCCCACCTTGATATATGTCTTATATATTCAGTTCGTCCATCTATTTTGCTTATTCATTTTAGGACATGGAACTAGAAATAAATCAGATCCAAATCTCAGGTGGACCACACAGTCCACACCACAGGAAACGGTGGTGATCCACCATTAAAAACTTCCTAGGTCCACCTTAATGTTTACTTGCCATCTACTCAAACCATTAGATGATACATTAAATCTTAAGCATGGCCCGAAAGTCAGGACCATCTGCGGTGCAGGTGGGCATACCAAGGGAATTTTTTTTTAGGTTAAATATTAATCCATGTGCATGTTTTCAATCTTGGGTCCACCGGAATCATTGTTGGCCAGGGCTGGTTTTTTCAGTCATGGAGTTAAAACTAAGCCACTCACTTGATGGTTGGAGTGGATTTTTTAAATAGATGATGGTGGGGCCCACCCAAGCTAAACCAATTCTTAAATAAATGGTTTTTACATAACTGGTAGATGGAAGGCAGATTGTGCAGTGAGGCGCTCACCATCCTTTACGTGGTGGTGAAGACTCTATGGGACCCACCTTGATGTATGTGTTTTATCCATGTTGTGCATCCATTTTTTCAGTTTGTTTTAGGGCATGAATTCAAAATTCAAGCATATCCAAGGCTCTATTGGACCACACCACATAAAAAAGTTAGGATAATGACTTCGACCATTGAAGTTTCAATGTAGAGCCCACAATGATGCTTATTTGTCACCCAGCCTGTTAAAAAGGTGACAAAGACCTGGATGAATGGAAAACATAAATATCAGCTTGATCCAAAACTTTTGTGGTCCTCCAAGAAGTTTTCAATAGCAGGCGTTCAATTCCCATTGCTTCCCATTGTGCGGTGCACTTAAGCCTTGGATATGTTTCAATTTTGGTTTCATGCCCTAAAATATGATTGGCCAAAATGGATGTATGGCGAGGAAAAAACACATACATAGTGGTGAGCCCCGTAGAGTCTTCACACAACGGAAAAGGGTGGTTATGCCTCACTACACAAACGGAAATCCATGACATGTGTGTTCGTTTCGGAAAACATCATAATAGGCCCACTTGAATCATAGATAGGGATGATCTTTGGACCCTAGCCCTATGGGCAAAAATATATCTTGTCGTGTGTGTGTGTATGGGGGGGGGGGGGGGGGGGGGGGGGGGGGGTCTGCGTGTGTGCGTCTGTGTGTGTGTGCGCGCGCGCGTGTTCATGTGCGTGTGCGTGTGCGTGCGTGTGTGAGTGAGTTTGTGTGTGTGTGTGTGTGTGTGTGTGTGTGTGTGTGTGTGAGAGAGAGAGAGAGAGAGAGAGAGAGAGAGAGAGAGATGGGTCCAGCTACATGGCATAGTGGAAGACAAACTCAGTTTCAACAATGAGACTAGAGATTGAGTGCCCATGTACCTGTACATACAAAATTTTCTCCAAAATTATTGTAGATAGGCTGAGCAGGATCCTTCCCAACATCATCTCGCTGGAACAGGGAGCCTTTGTACAAGGGAGAGCGATCACGGAGAACTCTGCGCTTGCTCAGGAAGTGTTTCACAATATTGGGAAGAAAGTCAGAGGTGGAAACATTCTAATCAAATTGGACATGGAAAAGGCCTATGACATAATCGAATGGAGTTTCTTATAGGTAATACTTGCGAAGTTCGGTTTTGATGCGAAATGGATTGCTATGGTGGAAAAATGTTGGAGCGGGAATTGGTTCTCAATCATAATGAACGGGGAAGCTTGTGGTTTCTTCAAGTCATCGAGAGGGCTTCGCCAAGGGGACCTTGTTTCGCCAAGTCTCTTTATCCTAGCAGTTGAGGTTCTTAGTAGGGGTTTTAGACAACTGGTAGAAAGGGTTTTCTGTCAACTGTTCTCCACTCATCAGGGTTGTCCTCTTGTATCGCGTTTACTATATGTTGATGATATGCTCCTGTTTGCCAATGGGAGCTGTAAATCTTTGAAGACCATTGCTTCCTTCCTAGCCCGCTACGAAGCAGCTTCTGGTCAGAAAATAAACCGTCTGAAGAGTTTCTTTATCCATCCTTCTTCTCAATCGGCATCCAGAGCTAGAGCTATCGAGCGAATCCTTGGCTGCAAGCAGGGAAAAACTCTATTTTCCTATTTAGGGGTTCCTATTTATAGTGGAAGAGCGAGGATTGTCTATTTTTAGCCGTTGCTTAATAAAATTTTCGGCAGGATATCAGGTTGGAAGAGCAGGATTCTTGGTCAAGCGGCCAAGCTGACGCTTATCAAGCATGTTCTAAGTAGCATCCCGGTTCATGTTCTCGCTGCTATAGATATCCCTGCCAGCACGCAAGGGGAGATAGAGAAAGCCTGTAGTAGTTTCTTCTGGGGTTGGGAAGGGGAAAACAAGAAGTGTCACTAGGTAAACTGGAAGCGCATTTCTACCCCAAAGATTGAAGGGGGCTTAGGGGTGAAGAAGATTAAGGAGGTGATGAAGGCTTTCAGAATGAAGATGGCGTGGACGGTGATGTGCAGATCTGAATCAAGTTTCTGGGGTAAATTCATGCGGGCAAAGTAAAATAGGGAGTTTAGGGATGCTGGTAGCAGTAGGGGTTCCTCTTTAGACTCTCCAATGTGGAAGAAAATCAAGGGCTTAATGCAAGAGGTTTTAGGAAACATTCAGTGGCTGATCGGGTTCGAGGTTTGTAAATTCTGGAAGGTAAACTGGTCAGGTTTAGGCCCTCTAGCTACATGGAGTTTGTAGCAAATTCCGCTTCATCTTGCTGACATGTTGGTTAAACAGGTGATGGGAGCTGATGGTTTGTGCCCCAACCACGGCTTATCCTCCTTGCTCCCTCAAGTGGTTTTAGACCACATCTCTAGTGAAGGTTTCAACACTTCTAAGAGGCCTGATAAATCAGTTTGGACGGGCTCCACCACCGGTGATTTCTCAATCAAGGCAGGTTGGCAACAAAGTAGAGAAACAGGGGAGAAGAAAAATTGGGCCAAGTGGGTATGGCATCAATCAATTCCAGCAAAATTATCGTTGTTCTCTTAGAAAGTTCTAAGCAAGGCAGTCCCTGTTGATGCGAGAATCCAAGACAAGGGTATTCCTTTGGCCTCTAGATGTCGCTGTTGCACTCAGCAAGCTATCCCAGTCCACCAAGAAGAGACGTTAGACCATCTTTTCTCCCAAAGCTACACAGCAAGCCAGGTTTGGACCCATTTTGAGAAGCTGTTCGAGATCCCTGCCACCTTTTCTAGTTTAATTGCACCTAGAGTCAACAGTTGGTGTAGAGCTGCGACTTCTATAGATAGGTTCTATTTGCTAAGAGGAATCGTGCCCAGCATCATTCTTTGGGAGCTTTGGATCGCCAGAAACGAGGCTCTCTTCAATGATAAATCGATGTGTTCCGAAAAAATTATAACTCAAGTCTTCTGCTGGATTCGGATGATTAGCCAAGGCTTTCCTTGTAGCCGAGAGCTCAATTCCTCTAGGTACGCTACTCTTTCAAATTTGGATGTTTTACTTTCTCAATCCAATGTCAAACGACTGGATTAGACCCCAATAGAGTTGGGTTAAGATCAATGTCGATGGATCGGCTAGAGGCAACTCGGGGCTGTCAGGTGGCGGAGGGATTTGTAGAGACAACAAGGGTGCTTTCTTATTTGCATTCTCTACGGGGTATGGCGTTGGGTCAAACAGCAAGGCAGAGGTGAAAGCGGTTGTAGAGGGGATATCGCTTTGTGCTAAACGAGGCTTCAACATGGTTGAGGTGGAGAGCGACTTGAAGATTGTGGTGGAGCTTCTCTCTTCAAACTCTCACATCCCTTGGTCCATGTGGTACTGGCACGAGAAAATTGTTTCTTTCAGGTGGAGATTAAGTGTAAAACTTATGCATATGCCTAAAGAAGCCAATTCGGTGGCGGATAGCCTAACTCGTCGGGGGAGTGCTTCTTAATCGCACCGGGTTTTTAGCTTGGCGAGGGAGTTACCTCTCATTGTTAGGGGTCAGCTTCTCCTTGATAAGGTAGGATTAGGTAACCTTCAACTAGGGTAGGCAGCTGTTTTTAAGGGTATATGATAGGCAAGCCTGTTCCTTTTTGTTCGTGGACCTGCCCGAAAGTTGTGATGTAGGTTGAGCTTTTTCTCCTATCAATGAATTTGTGTTTTTTAAAAAAATTAAAAATAAAAAATAGATTGAGTGCCCATGTGGTGTGTGTGTGTGTGTGTGTGTGTGTATGTGTGTGTGTGTGTGTGTGTGTGTGTGTGTGAGAGAGAGAGAGAGAGAGAGAGAGAGAGAGAGAGATGAATCGAAGCACACCTTCGACTAGGGTAGGCAGCTGTTTTTAAGGCTATATGATAGGCAAACCTGTTCCTTTTTGTTCATGGGCCTGCCCGAAAGTTGTGATGTAGGTTGAGCTTTTTCTCCTATTAATGAATTTGTGTTTTATAAAAAAATAAAAATAAAAAATAGATTGAGTGCCCATGTGGTATGGGTGAGTGTGTGGGGGTGTGGTTGTGTGTGTGTGTGTGTGTGTGTGTGTGTGTGTGTGTGAGAGAGAGAGAGAGAGAGAGAGAGAGAGAGAGAGAGAGAGATGAATCAAAGCACACATGCTTGTGAAAGGCCCGGCCAGACCATGTACGTAGGGCTCAATGTGGGTTGCGTCTGTTACGCAAATATAGGCTATCAATGATTGCATGTGAATGTGAACAACATAATGAGTAGATGAAACTAATTTAAACATTGCTCCCTTGCCTATATAATGCTTCCCAAGATTTTAGATGCTTCTTAACCATCCCAAATCCACCCTCAAAGCAAATTAAATGTGCAGCGGGTTGGGTTGTGTTAGAAATGTGACTCGTTTATGTAAATGTGCGGGCTTGCATTGAACCTGACTCGACCTAGCTGATGTAGAATGGGTCACGATCACATTCATGGCTTAGATGGACCGAAGGAAGGAGCGGAAGGAGCCTAAGAGAAATCACGAACACGTTCATGGCTCATATGGGTTAGAATATTACATTTTTCCTCATGTATAATGAGGGGGATCCGTCTACCTTTCAGGAGACTCTAGATGATGTAGATGCTAAAAAGTGCAAGGTAGAGATGCACAACGAGGTGGATTCCTTGTAAAAGAATGAGATATGAAAGCTTTAGAAAGAAACATGATAGGTACAAGGCAAGACTCATAGCGAAGGAGTATGCGTACAAGGAGGGTGTCGAATGTAACGAGATTTCAATACCCTTTGTGAAGCAAGTATCTATCAGGCTTGTGTTAGTGCCGGTTGCCCAATCCGACCTTGAACTGGAACAAATGGATGTGAGGACCACTTTCTTTCATAAGGAGTTGAAAGAGGATATCTAAATAAAGCATGCAACCAACAGGGTTAGAAATATAAGGGGTAGAGAATAAGGTTTGCAAGTTAAGGAGATCATTGTAAGACCTGAAACAGTTGCCTAGGTAGTGGTACGAGAAATTTGATTCTTTCGTGATGAGTTAGTGGTTTACTAGAAATGGGTATGATCATTGTGTCTACTTCAAGACACCGAGTGATGAGAAGTTCATTATTCTGTATTGTATATTGATGACATGCTTATTGCTAGTCATACCATGTCTGAGATCGATATACTAAAGACTCAATTATTAGGAACATTTGACATGAAAGATCTAGGGGCTGCAAAGAGAGTTCTCATTATTGACCTATATAGAGATAGGAAAAGAAGCAGGCTTTAGTTATCCTAGGCAAAATACCTTGAGAAGGTGTTAGTGAAGTTTGGGATAGATAAGACAAAGCTGGTCAACATTCCTCACATGACCGATTTTAAGCTTTCTTTAGAGAAATGTCTTAAAATAGATGAACAAAAACAGGTTATATCTCGTATACCTTATTCAAGTACGGTTGACAACTTGATGTATGAAATGGTCTATACAAGACTAAATATTTCACATGCAGTAGATGTTGTTAGCGGATTCATGTCTAACACTGGAAAGCAACACTAGGAGGGTGTGAAATGGCTACTTCATTATATTCGAGGTACGCAGAACTATAACTTGATATTTGAGAAATTAGGAGATAAGTTAGTAGGCGACGTGGATTCAAATTACGCGAATAGTGTGGATAATAGAAATTCGACTTCCGGTTACTCGTTTATATTAGTGAGTGGAGCGATTGGTTGGATGTCAAAGCTTCAGTCTATAGTGGCTCTATCCACAACCAAAGTTGAGTATATGGTGGTAACAGAAGTATTTAAGGAAGTGGTTTGGTTATGGGGAATAATAAATCAGTTTGGGCTTCAGTAGGAGCTTGTGTCAGTTAATTCTAACAACGCAAGCGCTGTCGAAGAACACAATTTATCATTCTAGAATTGAACATATTGATGTGCGTCATAATTTTATCTGACAAGTGCTTGAGGAAGACGATGTGACTCTGGAAAAGATCCATACAAGAGTGAATCTAAACGACATGCTTACTCCTTGTAAAGAAGTCCAAGTTTTGTTTGACTTGTCTGGGTCTGGCGAAGATGGAGTGAAGACAGAGTGTACACGAGAAGCAGTGAAGTTGATGCAGACGAATTAGAGATGGTAGATGAAGTAAAAGGACGAATGGAGATGGTTGTATGGAGCCTTCAATTTGTGCAAAAATCAGGGTGTTTGACTAGTTGACCAATCAAGCATGCCTGGATTTTAACAAATAAGTCTCTGGACAATTTTGGATGGATTTGACTAATCGAACTCTAGGGCTCAATATTTGAAATTATGGTAAAACTCTTTGGGCGATTTTTGGCATGTTTGACTGGTCGAACATGTGTTGTTGACCAGTCGACCCATCTCGATCGGTCGACAATGCATGTTGTTTATTGCGGTTTTTCGCGATTTGTTTCTATTTCTGATTTCATCTTGTATGTATGAGTGTAATCAAGATTAGAGTTTAACACTTGAGTTCCCAACATGTGAGCAGAGTTTTGGAAGACGAAAAAGCTATGTTTTTCTCTCTAGGTTGATTTGTAATTGTTTTCCATCTCTTGTAAATTTCGTTTTCATAGTGATTTGCTTTGCGACGTGATTTTTTTCCACAAGGGTTTTTCATGTAAATTCGTTTGTCTTTTGTGGTTGGATTTTCTTGTGCTTTTACGATTGTTTTGTTTAATTTTCCTTTGAGTTGTTTCTGTGGACCCAACAGAACCAAGCCATTAATTATTGGCATGGGCTTGGCCAAGGTGGGCCCAGGCCATAAAAACCAAGTTTATTGGTCCAAGCACTTGGCCCTGGCCCATTGTCACCTTGAAACGTGTACCATTTTCTGACCATTTCTTGCCATGTAACCCACTCTTCCAAAAGATGAAAACTAAGATAGGTCAAGGGCTCGACTGGTATCACAGTTAACCACTTTTTAACGGTACGCAGGGCACAGCTTCACCACCATGCTCACTGTCCTAATTGCCCAACTACAGATAAAGTATATCCAAAGTACATTTAGAAAATGAAAGATACCATTTGATTGCGCCCTTTGAGTTTTGTACAATTCACTACTTTTAACAACACACATTTGATGGTTGTAAATGCATACTTGCCTTGACCCTGACAATAAAGCTGCCCTGTGAATCAAGTGAGACACAACACGGGGTAGAAGTTGGGAGGTAACACCTACATTGATTTTTGTAGAGGGTTACCGGAATTAAGCCATTTCGAGCTCAGACCAAAACTCAACCTATTTTTCAATTCTGGTGAGCCCCTGTGAAAATCAAAGGTGAAAGTCCTCTCTCCTATATATTTCTCATTGTGTTGTGGCCCAGTTAACTTTTTGGATAAGGCTGGTTTTTTGGCACTTCTGGGTAATATAAGGTGACACATCTGATAGACAGGTTGGATGTCATGCATACATAGTGTAGGCCCCACATCTGCTCATTACCACCCTAAGCTTAGGATGGTATCAGTACTCTGGCGTGCGGCTCATTTCAAAATGGGGTTAGCAAAGTGCAACTTGCAGGGGTAATAGAGCGCAGTAATCAGCTGGACGATCCCCTATAGCTAATGTGTATTTACACAAGCTTGAAAGGTTGTTCGTGTTCCACATGAAAAGAAGACTGACATCATCCTTTAAAAAGTGAACCCCACAAATTCTCTTTATCTTTTTGACCATCTTTTTCCTCCACTCTTGACTCAAATCAATAGTAAAGAGAAAACAGTCCATTTCAAGCTTTCACACTGCATGAATAAAATAATAAAAGGTGTTTGATTCACTAATTATCAAGTCTTCTTTAGTTGCTATTTTCTAAATGGATAAAATTATTTTGCAAAAAAAATATAAATAAATTAAATCATTCTTTTAAAAAAAGGAAAAGCACATGTATTCCCCCATGCCTTCCGTGAACTTTAAGATTCATAAGGAATCCGTGAGCGTGGAATCCTTTTCATATGCTCCAAGACCACAAGAACGTGGACAGTCTAATCCACAATCCCAAAGCTAGCTAGAAATTCAAACCAACTTAGATGTCCAGCTGGGTCGGTTTCACACGAAGACGTGTAGGATCTTGTTTTAATGGACCGACTTAGTTTGGTTTGCTCCAGAAAAATCTGGTTCGAGTCGGGATCGGTTTGGTCAAAAATTTTGAACTGGAGCGAGCTGAGTTCAAATAGGTGGCGGCTCTTTTTTTGCTTGTTTATTTAAATAGAAAAGAATTTAAAAAGTACAAAAAAAAAGAGTAGAGAAGTATTTTACTATACGATGGTTATCATCCTCCAAAGGAGTGCGCTTCAAAATAGACATGTAAGAGCATTTTCCAAGCAAAAAGTACACAAGCATAATTTTATAAGTGCAAGGAAACAGTGTGCATTCATATATATATATGTATCACGTATTATCTATGTCATCATATATATGTATTATCCATGATGTCCATCTGTTTTACATATCATTTTAGGACATGATCCCAAAATAGAATCATATCCAAAGCTCAAGTGGATCACACGACAGGAAACCGTGTGCTTACAATCTATGAGCTGAATCAAGCCGAATCAAGCCAAGCTGAATCAAATCGAGCTTCGAGCTGAGCCAGTACCCGCCCTAGTTTCAGCTTGGTTTGTTTTCTCAAACGAGCTTGACTCCGACGCTTGGTTTGGTTTGAACTTTCATTCGAACCAATCTAAGCCGAGCTTTTTCAAACCAATCCGAGCCGAGCTTTCGAGCTGGCTTGGTTTGTGCTTAGCTCTTTGCATGACTAACACAAAAAAAAATATTTGTTATTTTCTAAAATATTAATATCTTATGTAAAAAAATATAAATAAATATTTAAATAAAGGAAAAGCACATTTGTTCCTGAGCATGTCACGCCTTTTATAAACTTTAAGATTCATGATGAGTAAATGCACCTATGTTCCTTAGCATGAAATCTATTTTATTCGCTCCAAGACCACATGAACGTGGACAGTACTCTAATTCACAGTTATAAAGCTAGAAGTTGAAACTCGCTCAAGGTCCAGCTGGGTTGGGCTATATTGGATTTTTTACTTGTATATTTAATAATTAAATTAATAATATTTAGAGTGGTAATAAAATATTTATATATGCTTAAAATATAACTTCTTGTAAATTAAGAAAAATAAAAACATATAATTTTATCTTGTTATTAGCTGGCTGGCCCATCCTATTCTCTCCAACGTGTTTCTTGCTGCCTCCTTATTCTAATAGAAGTCTACCAACCGAGTCGGTTTGGCTTTTTGTGAGTCAACTGAGCCCACTCCAAAAAATAAAAAGAAAGAAAAGAAAAGATAAGTGGGACTGACTTAAACGCTCCTCCTTTGCCTATATAATGACTCCCAAGCTTTTATCTTCATACCCATATCGAATACACTCAAGCAAATGGATTTCCTCCTCTCTCTTACTAACAAAGCCTTTTCATTTCCTATCTTCTCCATTCTCCCTTCTTTTATAAGGTTTCTCTTATTCTCTTCCCTCCTTTTCTTCTCCTCTTTAGTCTTTGCAAGTGACAATAACAGTAAGGCCTTGTCAACCCAACAGCAATGCATTGAAGACCACTTCTCTGCTTTGCTCCACTTGAAGCAGGGCTTTTACTTCGATGACTACAGCAAGACTAAACTCTCCTCTTGGAATCCTGATAACAGGGACTGCTGCTCCTGGGAAGGCATAACGTGCGATGGTGCCACTGGTCATGTGATTGGCCTCGACCTCAGCTACCTCGATATCTTGGGTGGGGTCGATTTTGGAAGCATCTTTCATCTTCAAAGCCTGCAGAGGCTCAACCTTGCTGGCAATAACTTCCGTCTCTCTCGAATCCCTTCTGGGTTTGACCAGCTCACCAGTTTGACCCATCTAAACCTCTCTCGTTCGTGGTTTTATGGCCAAATCCCCATTGAAATCTCCCGCTTGACCAGTTTGGTTTCTCTCGATCTATCTTTCAATCGAGACCTGAAACTTGAAAACCCGAACATTGGAGCACTCGTCCAAAACTTGTCAAATCTGAGAGAACTCCATCTCAACTGGGTAGACATCTTTGCACAGGGTAATGAGTGGGGTCCAGCCTTATCCTCGGCACTCCCTCATCTCCGCGAGTTGAGCTTGATTGATTGTGGTCTTTCGGGCCCCATCCATTCTTCCCTTTCCAAGCTCCATTTCCTATCTATACTCGTCCTCACTTATAACAATCTCTCTTCAGCCATACCTAACTTCATAGGGAACTTTTCTTCTTTAACGTCCCTGCAACTCTTTGATTGTGGATTGCAAGGGAAATTTCCCGAGAGTATTTTCAGGCTGCCAAAACTACAAGTCCTCCATGTAGGAAACAATCCACTTCTCACAGGCCAAATCCCTCAAAACATTACTCTCCGGAAGTTGTTGGTATCCAACACTGGATTTTGTCGCAAGCTGCAGGATTCGTTCCCTAATTTCAAACTACTCACCGGCTTAGCACTCGGACATTGCAACCTCTCTGGACCATTGCCATCATGGCTTTTAAAGCTGGACAAACTCGTGCGTTTGGATCTTTCATCCAATGGTTTCAGCGGACCATTGCCATCATGGCTTGGGAAGCTGGACAAACTCGAGTATTTGGATCTTTCATCCAATGGTTTCATCGGTCCAATCCCTTCTTCCTATGGCAACAAGTTTCGAAATCTTCAAGAGCTCAACATTTACAACAATTCACTTAGTGGGTCCATCCCATCATCATTGTTTTCAATCACATCATTACGTTCTCTGCAACTCCAAGATAACCAATTTAGTGGTGACGTGAACCTTGGCTTACTCCAAAACCTTAAGAACCTATTTAACCTCGATCTTTCAAATAACAACTTCTCAGTCCATGATGGCGGAAGCAATTCAACCTCCATATCCTTCCCTCAGATTAAATATTTGTATTTACGTTCTTGCAACATTAGAAAATTTCCAGGTTTCTTGAGACAGCAAGAAAGGATAATTTCTCTGGACCTTTCCAACAACAAAATCAACGGTGAAATACCAAACTGGATATGGAAGGTTGCAGATTATACTTTGCATAATTTGAATCTTTCTCACAATGCATTGAAAGGATTGGAGCGACCATTTCCCAATCTTTCCTTAAGTTCGTTGAATTTTCTTGACCTAAGCTTTAACAAGCTAGAGGGCTTGATCCCGATCCCACCACCATCCATCATTTTCTTTTCACTTTCAAGTAATAATCTTAGTGGAGAAGTTCCCTCGCTCATTTGCAGTTGTACTTCCTTACAAGTCCTTGATCTGTCTGACAACCACTTCAATGGTTCAATTCCACCATGTTTGGGTGAAATCAGTGATGCCCTCATTGTGTTGAATCTTGGAGGAAATGCATTTCGTGGTAGCTTGCTTCAAACATTTAAAGAGGGGTGTACTCTAGAGACACTTCATCTAAATGAAAATCAATTGGAAGGGTCGGTGCCAAGGTCTTTGGCCAAGTGCAAGAAGTTGGAGGTGTTAAACCTTAGAAACAATCAAATACAAGACACTTTCCCTTTCTGGTTGGAACATTTGTCCCTGTTCCGCATCCTCATATTGGCATCTAACAAATTTTATGGCACCATTGGACATCGTTTAACAAATCACTCATTTCCTCTGTTACAAATCTTTGACATCTCTTCCAATAGCTTCACGGGTAGCTTGTCATCAAATATGTTTAGGAGCTGGAAGGCAATGATGGAGGAAGGCAAATCCCAATCTCAATTCCTTAGCAAAAAATTTGAAGTCGGATACTATCAAGACAAAGTGATTATAGTGAGTAAAGGGCTAGAATTGAAACTGGTAAAGATCCTTACTGCCTTTACATTAGTAGATATCTCAAATAACCAATTTCATGGGGATATTCCGGAATCAGTTGGGGATCTAAAGACATTGCATGTGCTCAATATGTCCTACAACTGTCTGACAGGACGAATTCCAGCATCACTCGAGAGAGTAAATGATCTTGAGTCATTAGATCTCTCGAATAATAATTTTTCAGGTGAGATCCCTCAGCAACTTACAAAGCTAACATTCCTCGCAGTGTTAGACCTCTCGCATAATCTCCTCGTGGGAAGCATACCACAAGGCCAACAATTCAGTACATTCACAAATAAATCCTTTCTAGGAAATTTGGGTTTATGTGGCCCTCCACTCTCGAAGAAATGTGAATACATTAATGCTTCACCACCACTGACACAATCAGAAAGCAATTACGACTGGAAATCCATTTGGATTGGGTTTGGAGTTGGATACGGAGTGGGAATGGGAATTCTTTTTTGGGCTCTAGCACTCTGGACAAAGGGAACCAAAGAAATCACTATATTTATTGATAGAATGCTTTGATGATTTTTCCATGTGAGGCGGTTTTTATAATCCATCAATGCTAGGAGGATTGGAGCAGGTAGAAGAGTGAAAGAACTCATGGGAACTAAAGCATAAAGGAAAACTTTTATATCTAATGTATCCAACTATGTATAGATGGCTATATGATAGGCGAGGCCGGCCCGCTCCCTTTTTGTGGAGCCCACCTGAATGTTTGTATAAATTTTTATCAAATCAACAAAGTTACAGGTGGTGCGCTCCCACCTTTCTGGAAAAAAAATATAAATGTTGATGGTTTTGTATTTCATGCTTATGGCTTTCATTTAATTAGTTTGATTAATGTACTAAACATATTATTAATTATTTAAGTTCCACCATTTGAGCTTTATATTATTGGCACTATGAACTTACAAGTTGTCATTTGGTCTCGAGTCAATTCGTGACTCAATTGAGTCATTGCTGAATTAGTTGTCTAGGTGACTCATTGGGTCGAACTACATAGCGTCCGACCAAGTCCACATTGACTAGGCCAAGTAGTGTCTAGGAACTTTCCAGTGAAGTGTTACGGCTGCTATCTTCTAGTAGCTAGGACTGCAATGGGCTTGCCTGGCTCTTCAGGATTCCTGGAAGAACTTCACGACTGCAGTTTGGGCTAAGGCCTGATACTTGGTCCCAACAAATAAACAACCATGCCCATGACAAAGTTTAACAAATTTTTCAATTGAAGCCTGTTCCAAGTCTGGATGTCATCGGTGATAAACAGCAGGCCTGAACATGAATTTCAAGCTTGATAACAGTCTTGCTTGAGCTCGGGCTGAAACACACATTCAATTGTCCCCTTGCCATATCCTAAGAGGCATCACAGATATGCTAAATACATTAACAGTATAAATATAAAAAAAAAAAGAGAAATTTCAATAGTTTACCATCCCATTGAGGATCTAGCGTTTGGAGCATGATTGACCTGGTTCTTGTTCTACCATTGCGGGTCAATATCACATATGGGTCTGAAAATCCAGTAGAATCCACAGCCGCTAAGTTGGTTCCTTCAATCAAGGCAATGGTTAGCAACCACCCATCCCCCTGTGCTTTGACTCCATAATCGCTACCTAAAATTCACGATGGCAATGATTCAAGTCATTTACCAGAAAGTATACAAACAAATAAACTTAAAATTACAAGAAAAAAACGTGTATATTTTAGTCAATCAGAGATGCTGCAGCTAAGAAAAAACTTGATGGCCTGAACAAGGCAAAGAAAGTGGGTATAATTATGAAAAGCAAAAGCATGCTTCCGTTTGTACTAAATAAATAAAAATATTCTTAAACTCGTCCATTTTTAAAAGCAAAATGCATGATTCACAGATCTAAAACTTGTCCATTGGTAATAATTCCCCACAAAATAAAATCTTAGAGGACACTGATGGGCATTTCAACCAGAGAAACATATCTTTAGGAAGTCAGGTATCAGTATATATGCCTTCATGTGTGAGTATTAATATTGTGGTTGGTATGGCTAAGGAAATGAATTCATTCACAATCATGCCTTACATAGATGCTGACAATTAATACTACCATGCACTGTTTAGAATCAATAACCCTCGTGATAAGAGGAATTATAGCGGCGTGATGCATCAGGTTGTGCTTACTATTCTCATGTGCTCAGTTCATACAAGTCAGACCCATAGAGAGGAGATCTGGATCCCAGAAGGTTCATCTAATAGGCTCCAGCATAGACAAAGGACCCCCAAAAATCCCCCAGATAGATCTCAGCCTTCCAAACCTTGGTCTTTCCACCAAATTATTTCTTTTTTCAACTCTTAACCATCCAACTGAATGCCACAGACCAGAAGGTTAGGATCATCTCTAATCTTGAAGAGTTATTGGGGTATCTCCCATCCATGATGGGCCCCATCAGATAAATGGCCATGGTGACAACCATGGGCTGCAAATGTATGGACAGGGGACAGGAATGTGTATTTTTTTTTTTTTCAAAGAACTTAATATATATATATATATATATATATATATATATATATATATATATATATATATATATATATATATATATATATATATATATATATATATATATATTATTTTCTCTACATCCATTTGGTTGGGGGCCACAACAAAATAAAAGGCCCTCACCTATAATCCCACGATATGGCAAAAAAAAAAAAAAAAGAGAACAAAAAAACAGAGCAGAAACATCGACATAATGCAGTCAGGGCCATGCGCCATGCCAAAAATTTCCTCATGTGCCGCTCCATTCCCCTGACCTCGGCCTAAGCATACCATTCAAGAGATATCCTAAAGGAGTAAACCCTGCATTATTCAAACAGAGCCACAAACCATTCCCAACTACATCAGCCTCCACAGATCACATAAAGTTGCTGCCACATCCTTTTCACACCCATCAAGAGCCCTATTGCACCAAGGGCTAAGGCAGCAAGAAAAAAACCAACATGATATATTTTTTTTTTTTTTGAAATCCCTGCACTCTCCTACGCAAACCATTGCCTCCGTCTTCTCCACCCCAATACTATTTGGATCTGCACCAATGACAGTGGAAGCAAAATATATACTACAAAGCCCCACCATCTAGCAAACCAACCCACTGACTATGCACAACAGGCAACCAATGAATCACACCACATAGACATGCATCTTCACATCGCCCTCACTGAGTAAAGCAGTTCCTCCACCCTCGGATTTTTGCTCCCTCACTACTCCATTCATCCATTCATGTGGATTTTTGTGTGTGACCAACCCATGCCCATTGATTTGCTCGACTCCCATGTGATTGGAAATCTGCATCCATCCAGAGCACAGGACCTCGTCCAGCAGAGCAAAGCAGCAAGAGTATACACGAACAACACTGGACGGCATCCAAAAAAAAAAACATGCCACAGCTGAGAACTCTTCTGCGCCTCCAGACTAGCCTCTTTCAGCTTCAACACCCAACAGAGAGAATAGCTCCAGAGATCAGCATATTACCAGCCATTCAAATCTGCACCAACAGATATTCATGCCCCCACAAAAAATGCAGACGCAGCATCAATCCAGGCTTCAACCAGCAGCTAAAATGAACAAAATCAGACCATCAAAGCAGCTCGCCTATGTCGATGGTATGTGATGAATCTTGTGCCAATCCTCTCCCTTATCTTCTTGACGCCTTTCTCTGAGATTGCACAGCGGATAGCACAGCAGATTGCACAGCAGGCCCAATCCCCGAGCCAAAACAAAAAAATAGAAGCAAAGATCCTCCCTGAAGCTGAAAACCTGCCCTGGCAGGAGGCCTTTAACCCTCCCTGATATTTCCAAGACCCACCCGGTCGGGGAAAAGGACCCCTCGCACCAGAAGGGGGAGGCTAGACGCCCTGTCAAAAACGAAGTCCCCTTGGGAACCACTCCCTAACCGAGCCAAGCCATCTGGCACTGAATTGGCTTCTCTAAAGGCATGCACCATTTGCACCTCAGCTTTCTGCTTGAGGCTCTCAACCCTATGCCACCACTACCCCATGTTCCACTTGCCTTGGATGTCTTCGTTGAGCAACTGAACTGCTACTTTGGAGTCGCTTTCCACCACTATCTTTAAGAAACCTCGGGAGATGAAGAGGGATAAACCTTGCACAATAGCCTTAGTTTCAGCTCTAAGGCTTGACCCAACCCCATAGCCTTTAGCGAACGCAAAGATAAAACTCCCGTCCCTCCCTCTGCAAACCCCCCCATCGCCTGATAAACCCGGGTTGCCTCTAGCTGAGCCATCCACGTTAATTTTTACCCACCCTTCCTCAGGCTTGCACCACCTCACAACCGAAACGGGACTGATAACTGGGCTAGCAGGGTCAATACCCAGCTCCCCTAGAGCGATCTTCTTGGATAGGATAACGGAATTGGAACCGGGGAGGACACTGCTAAGGCGAACACACCATCTCTTAACCCTCGAGATAGTCCTGCAAACACTCATCTCCGTCCCTTCAAACCTACACCCATTTCTTTCTACCCAAATCTCCCAGAACACAATGCATGGCAAGCATCCCCCTAGCTCCGCAAACAGGTCCACCATCGAGGCCACGCACCACCATTGGGTAGCTCCCCCCGCTGCCGATTGGTTAGTAATGAAAGAGACATCGAGAGTGGAACTAAAGTAAGCCCAAATCTGGGACGCAAGCTGGCCCAAGGAGAAAAGATGGTTGATCGTCTCAACCTCTTGGTGCCACCCACTCCCCAAAAAACAGCAATTGCACTTGGACGCCAAGCTGATCCCTTTTTTCTGCACTCTAGTATCCACTGGCATAGCCCCATGAAGGAATGTGTATATATCCTGATGCATCATGGCCCTACAATGCCTCTTGGATTTGCGGAATGAAGGAATGTGTATATATCCTGATGCATCATGGCCCTGCAATTCCTCTTGGATTTGCGGAAAGGGTGGGAAAAGAAATTATATTTCTCGAGAAACCTTATTTCCGAGAAAGTGTGGTAAAGGAAATATTATTTCTCATGTTTGTTTATCAACATTATTTTCTTGAGAAAATTGTGGCCTAATTTCAAATCATACGTTTGGTGAAATAAAATTCTCTTGAGAAATTCTTTTGGATATAACTTCCCGTCTCAAAATACTTAAGATATAATCTAATCCCCACTTTAAGGGCACTTGATCAACGGCTTAGGTATGATCATCCTGTCCACATAGATTCTTGTGGACATGCCCATTTAAGTTACGAATCGAACTGATGTATCTAGTGCATTTGACATAGAATGCAGCAACGACCCTTCCGTTCTACATCCTTCTAGTTAGTGTTGGAAAGGATCTGTGGGCCCCACATGAAGTATATGCTCAATTCACATTGTCCATACATTTTTCTAGCTCATCTCAAGGCATTAGTACAAAAATGAATCATATCCAGGACCATGTTATTGGAAACAATGGTGGTTGAATGTCTATTGTTAAAAAACTTTCTAGAGCCTAACGAATTTAGTTGCCACCCAACTTGTTGATTAGGTCACACAGAACTATGTGAAGGAAAAACACCAATATCAGCTTGATCCAAAACTTTGGTGGCCCCAAAGAAGCTTTTAATGGTGGCATTCAATCACCACAATTTTCGTATAGTGTGGTCCACTTGAGATTTGAATCTACCACATTTTTGGGCTCATGCCCTGAAATGATCTTTCAAAATTGATGGACAATGTGGATAAAAAAATAAACATCATGGTGGACCCCACAGAATCCATGAGTGACCATCTGTCTCTAGCCAGGTCCTAGTGGATGTAGTACCTAATCCACATCTTCCGGCCTGGCCTCATCCAGGACCACGAGGGTGCTGCCTTTATCGTGGCACACACCTTTATGCTATTCTATATCTACACCATCCATGTGTTTTTAAGATCATTTTAGAGCATGATCCCAAATATGAAACTGATCCAAATTTCAGGCGGACCATACCATAGGAGATAGTGGTGACTGATCATTAAAAACTTCTAGTAGGCTGCAAAAGTTTTAGATCGTGATGATTTTTTTTAAACTCCATCCAAGATTGTGTGACATTATCAACAGTTTGTATGAAAAATATATATTACCAAAACATTACAATGGGCCTTGGGAAGTTTTTAATGGTGGAGTGTTCAATCACTACTATTTCTTATTGTACGGTCACTACTATTTCTTATTGTATGGTCTACCTACGACTTGGATCTGCTTCATTTTTCGGTTCAAGCATTAAAATGATCCAAAAAGATGGATGGATGGTGTGGATAAAGGATACCTACATGAAAGTGGGCCCATGGGAAGGGCTGCATAGTCATAAGTGAGGATGTGCATCGTTGGAGAGAAAACGTAGGAAAGGAAACCTCATTTCTTATGGGTCTTGGAGGGAAATTTTTGGGGAAGATACCGGGGAAAGTCGATTTCTTGCCATTTCTGACTGATTCAACTTCCCAAATGGCATGAAAGAGAAACGCTATTTCCTTTCCTTCCATTTCATCAAATCCAAATAGGGCCTAAAGAAATCAATTTGATCCGTAAATAAAGGAGTCTACCTCTTTGCATTCTAGCCTGCATAAAGCGAGCTATCTTCTCTAGGAAACGTTCGCCTTGAAGAACCAAAACCCCACATACAACCACTTCCCCAATTGAGTCTGGCAAGTCTAATCCCTTAAACTCGAGCCCTTGGATGGTGCTGGGCATAGCTAGCTTGCTATGTGTGAATACATAGAATCCCATAAAAACAGCTGAGACTACAGTAAAATTCCCGAAGTACCGAACAGCCAACTTCCAATCGGACTGCTGCTCCATCTGCAGAGAAGCCAACATCTGCTCCTTGTCAGACCCAATATCTTTCGAATCAACGAGTTTTACATTCTGAGCTAACAATTTTGCAAATTGCTCATAGCTATCCTTGAGACCTTGTCAGCCCCCACTTTTGATCATGCCTTTCATTATGGTGCTCTGTAGAAAATTCGTACGCCATGATATTGCCAACCGTGACGATTGATCTCCCGATGGCAACTCAGTCCCTGGCATGATACAGAAGAGCAGTTCCATCTTGAAACAGCTCCCATACGGAACATCCGGGGTGCTCACACTTAATAAAACTGCAAAAAGCTTCCCATCAGCTTTCACGTATACTTGCTCTTCAGTAGCTTTCACAGCATTGATTAATTTAGAAGCAGCCTTTGTGTAGGTAACGACTCTTTTTAAGTTGTCGGCACCATTTTCAATCATCCAGGGTCCTTCTTGCAGGTCTGTAGTTCCCTGCAGCTCTGCCAAAGATTTCATAAACTTCGAACCAGGTGAAAAAATAAGGGAATTCAGGTCAGCTGATGAAATCAGATATTGCTGGTCTAGAAGTACTCCTCCTGATAAATTGCTAGGCATTTCTGCTCCTTGATCTCTTAATTCGATACTTCTCAGTGCTTCTTCAAGTGTGCTGTAAGAGAACATGTCTTTGACTTTGTTATCGTGAACCTCAGGCTTGGGTAGCATTTCTTGCAAGTCTGACGAAACAGCAACTTCGTTGGTGGTGGATGCTGTTTCCCCATTTTTGTTGAGAAAAATCTGAACAAGACGTTCAGCAAGTGTCTGTACATATGACTTATCATCCTTAGCAGGTCTGGCTTCTTCCACAGTAGTAGATACTTGCGATTCTCTGGTAGGGATTGCGGTTTTTTCTGGTGCATGATCATCATTCGCGGACCTCGAAGCAACTGGCATTTGGTCTACGAAAGAGTTGTTATGAGATGAAGATATGGTGAGACAAATTTCACCTGAAAAAAAAATAAAATCAAACCATCGATTATGGCCATGGTGCATGATAGGGTTCTAAACTAGAGGTGGGCACAAACCAAGCTAGCTTGAAAGCTCGGCTCGGATTGGTTTGAAAAAGCTCGGCTTGGATTGGTTTGAATGGAAGTTCAAACTAAACCAAGCCTCGAAGTCAAGCTCGTTTGAAAAAACAAACCAAACTCAAACTATTGCAGTACCGGCTCGGCTCGGCTCAAAGCTCGATTTGATTCAGCTCGGTTTGATTTGGCTTGATTCGGCTCATAGATTGTAAGCACACTATTTCCTGCGGTGTGATCCACTTGAGCTTTGGATATGATTCCATTTTGAGATCATCTCCTAAAATGATATGTAAAACAGATAGACTTCCTGTGGCGTGATCCACTTGAGCTTTGGATATGATTCCATTTTGGGATCATGTCCTAAAGTGATATGTAAAACAGATGGACAGCGTGGATAATACATATACATTATGACATGGATAATACATAATACATATACATGAATGCACACTATTTCCTTACACTTGTAAAATTATGCTCTTGTACTTTTGTTTGGAAAATGCTCTTATATGTCTATTTTGAAGCTGCACTCCTTTGGAGGATGTTAAACATTATATAATAAGATACTCGGCCCGGCCTGGTTCGAAATTTTCGACCAAATCGATCCCACCTCAAACCAGATTTTTCTGGAGCAAACCAAACTCGGGCTGCATGGGTCGACCTGAAACCCAAACCAAGCCGATCCACAAACTGAGGTCACATAAAAACAAACCAAACCAAACTAGGACTAACTCGGCTTGGCCCGGATCGTTGCCCGCCTCTATTCTAAACTCTTAAAGAATTTACAAAACATTTCAAAATCCCTGTTTCTGAGCAAATATACTGCTGATTATTTAGCAATGTAAATGAAGAGGTTCAACAGTTTCCTAAATAAAAAAGTACCCAATGCTTAAATTATACACACAAGAAAATGGAAAGCCTGATACTCTCAACAAGTCTTAAATCCACCACATCCTTTTATCAGTCTAAAATGCAAAACATCCATGTTAACTAAATAAGTAATACATTAAAGGGCCAGGATATCACTGATCTCCCTAATGAAAGAAAACATCATTTGCAAACAGAGTAATTCACTTATTATTATGTAAAATATAAAATAAGATAAAACCTGCAAATCTTTGCAGATTTTTTTTTTTTTTTTTTTTTTTACCAAGCTAATCTTCCTTAACAAGATGGAATCTATACACTCGGGCAGGCCCGCCAACAAAAAGAGCTCAGGCCCACCTATCATAAACCCCCTAGCCTAACCTCCACATAGAGGACCCAACCCCACCCTTATCTCCCCAAGAGAGGAGATGCAACCGAGAGGCCCGGCCTCACCAAAATAGATGGGCAACATGTCTTGACTCTACAACCTATTCGCATTTCCCACCATACCCCAAGCCCACTCGATCTAGGACCACTGCACCCCGAGCCTCTCTGGGAAGCCCCGCCACATCCTTAAAAATCCAACGCGACTGCGATCCACTAGTTTGCCTAGGGCGTCCGCAACTGAATTGGCTTACCTACGGGTAAAGTTGATTTTAACCTCAGCCACATCTTTGCAGATCTAATACAACTAAAAAAGGAGCTAGAAATACTGAGCTGATAAGCAGTTTCATGTGGTTCTAAACTAATAGTAAAGTAGCCCAAGAAGCAAGACAAAATCTATTACAACCTAATCTAGAAGAGATAACATTTTTCCAACAAAGTTACCATTCTTAGCAATAACATATTTTTCATATTCAAAAACTAACTTGAACCCATTCTTGTCAAAAGTAGAACCAGAGACAAGGTTCTTCCTAAGGTTCGGTACATGCAGCACGTCCTGAAAAGTCAACATATTTCCAGAGGAAAGTTTCTGGCCCACCTTTGCCTTGGACGAATTCCCCATGAATATGTCTCTAGCATCCTCTATACCTTCTTGTAGGAGGAAAAGGAACCTCGGTCATAGCATAGGTGCCTAGTGGCACCTGAGTCAATCCACCACTCATTAGAGCTACAAGCTATGAGTGCTTTAGTGATAACCCCCACAAACTCTTCGGCTACATTAGCATTATCTTTCTCATTCTTGTCACTTTTGTGGAACTTACATTATTTTTCAAAGCGATCTTTCTTTCCACATGCATAGCACCCATCATTTTTCTTATTATTTTTGTCAATTTTCTTGTTCATTTGGTCATGTGGATGCTTTTTCTTTGGTAGTCTAAACCTTCGATTTTCTTGACCCTTTTGGTTATTCTCAGCAAGGTGAGCATTAGTTACAGATTCTGACTCTAGAGAATGTTTATCACTGTTCTTGCCTCTTCTTCGATAAGTATGTAAAGAATAAGGTCATCTAGGCTCATATCCTTTCTCTTATACTTTAGCGAGTTTTTATATTCCTTCCAAGATGGAGGAAGCTTCTCGATTATTAAAGCAGCTTGCAATCCATTGATCGGCTGACATCCAAACAGCTCCTCAATTTCTAGGACCCGGTAAGCTTAACAAGATCCACCAAAGACCAGCTCACAAGCAAAAGCAAAAAGCCACAGTATCAATTTAGATTCCGGGCAATGTAATTCCAAGATTCACATAAATTACATAAGAAGAACAAAGCTCCACTGAGAAACAACCTAAGAAGTTTCTCTATCAATCCTAAGAATGAAAATCATGCTGTTGCAGCAAACCTTTTGTTACAAGTCAGCCATCCATACCAATGCCATGGTCTTGGGTTCAAATATCCCCACAACCATCTATGGCCTGCCACCCCCCCATCTTCTCTCAGCTGTACACATTGTCGGAAAAGGAGGCAAGGAAATAATAGAATTAAGCTCAGAAGCAAGCCACTACCTTCTCCATTCAGCTAACATTTCAATTCCTCTCACAATGGGACTAAGTTGGAATTATAAAGAAGGAACTCTAGAAGCTTAAAAATGAGTTTGTGTTGAGAATTGTAAATGAACTCCTAGATCCCAATTTTGTATGTCTGTTCCTTTCGACCTCCGAATTACCAAAATTACAGAATTCAGCATCAGTTGTTCCGCGCATTCACTTCTCTTTGCAAGTAGACAGATTAGGTCATTTTCTTCTGCCAATCACTTCCTGAAGCAGCACACCTTCTAAACCCAAGATAGAATTCACACACCGTTGCATCTTGGTTGATATCCCTTGAAATGCAATGGGCCCTACAACTCTAGTGCCTCTAGGCAATACAGCAGAGGATTCTCGTGCTTGGTATTTTCTAGTTGGGGGAGGGGAATGGTAGTTAGCCAACATTGGCTTAATAATATGAATTCACCAAGAAACAAATACTACCCACGCAGTCGACTACAATGGATCTTACTACCTCTACCCACATGCTTTTGGCCCTTTCCCTCATGCTTTTAGAGCCTTCAACTTATACCAACTCACTCCTGACTATCTATATATTAATGTTCATAAATATAAAAATTCTATTTAATCTATTTTTAACCTTATTTATATATAATACTTAGACTCATATATACACATATATTACGGTTCTTTCACTCTCTTTTTTTTAGTTCAAACCGTATTAAACCCGGACTTTTCATTCTTAAAATTTTTGGCGTTTACGTTTTTTTACCATATTTTTAATGATCGAGACTGAGTTGAACATGAAGATTTCCTGTTCTGTTTTTGTTACCTAGTTCTGTTTTGCTAGCAATGGTACTAGTGCATATGTATGTGGATGTTGTTAAATGTATTCAAAAGAAGAGTGAGAATCATCTTTCTGGTACACATCCATCCATATACATGCCAGCATGAGCATAATTTGGCCCAAAAAGAGGCTGATCAGCTCATCAGGTGGGTATAACGAAAAGACAGCTAAAATAAATCGACTGACTATCTGCATTCAACATACATGTGGGGCATAAATGATGAATATCTTGATTTGGTGGGCACAAGTGTGAATGGGTGATGCCCCAATAATCACAAGATTGGAGGATCCTAACCCTTGTAGATGACTTACATAGGGATCGATGTCAACAAACCAGACCTGAGGTTGACTTCGGCCCGGATTTTGAACTGTTCAGGCCGGCCCTATTCAAAATTTTGATTTTGCTTAGCTTAAGCCCGGCCCATTGACAGCGCTTCACTTACAGATAACAACAATACAGAAAAATGGTGACATGGTATAGAAAAGGCCAAAAAATTGGGTAGAGATATTTGGGGCATCCCTAATCCATGATGGTGCCCATCATATCAACAGTATGGATCACCGAATGATGGGTTCGACCTGCACCGACGGGTGCATCAAGATGCCACATGTCCTGATGCATCAAGATCAAACTTGATAATTTCCTTGTTCACAAAAGCAAATAAATAACCTCTAATGAAAGTAGAATGGATGTGAAACTAGTACCTGTTGGCTATATGGAATGATACAAACTACTGGAAATGGAACTTCATCCTGTGACTTGGCACCATGCTTGGCATCCATACCTCTGCCTCGACGAAGAATAATGATTAGAGATAGAGTGCCAACAGATGCTACAGATTGAGGGACCACTTGGATGTCTTCTACGTCTTCCCAAAGGAAAAAGACTTTGGTTTTACATCCAAACAAGTTCACAAGAAACCGCGTCATTCTTGCAGAATGAAAGAGGCGGCCCTGCAGAGAAGGAACCAGATGAGCATGGTCAGGCATACATAGTATCAACAGGAATGATGTACGTACGAGTCATTAAAAGGATGTGGAGATATATGATACTCAACATTACGCATGTATTGTATCATCAGGTTGTTAGTTTGTGTGAATGACGCCAAATTTGGTGGTCCAGACCATTGTTCTCATGGGCTGCCACAGTAGATGGACTGTTGCTAAGAATCCCCAAATGGAATAATCCTAGCCCATCTATTGTTGACCTGCAAATAGACTGCTAAGAAGAGAAATATGGACAACGTCCATATTCAATTGAAGGAGCTTTTGGGGCATGGCCCATCGAAGGGAATCCATTGGATCAATGGATTTAATCACTGAAATGTGGAACCCACTTCTACAAGCTGAAAACCTAAGGACACTAGGCATAACCTTGGGTTCTTTTCAGTGTCATCGTCATCATTACCATCCATACCTTACCCAGGCTGCCTACACACATCAACCCAGGCTGGGGCCTGCTGGTGCAATTGTTACCAGGCAGAGTTTAATCAGTAGCATGATTGATAAAACAAAAGATAACAACACCTAGATAGGCATTTTTCGCTACAAGTGACAAGTCGTTGATGAGGAATTCCTTTGGTGGAAGCCCAAATAACTTCTAGAATGTTGTTTGTCTGCAGCAACTGTAAATTTATCTAGAAATATTTTCAGAAGTTGAAAAAATAAATGAGAAAAACAAGTAGAAAAATGAGTATGTAGCATGGGTAAAAAGCATTCGAAAGCTAGAAGAGTCATTCAACTTCTTCCCTACCTATTTCTCCATCTTTGTTGTGTACTCTTTAATGATACCTGTACCTCTTGTATTGTTCAAAAAGATTCTCAAGTGCAGCTTAGACTGGCATGCTTGAGCTAATTTTCCTTAAAGAGGAATCCACGTATCAACCAGTTCAGACAAATTAGATTTTACATTCAGTGTGTCCTAGGGATGTTGCTTCATCAAAGGGTCCATCAAAATAAAACACTTCCACATCCAACAAAGATCGAAGCTCGTCCATTGCATCAAATTCGAATATTTCTGCAAGCACAACAAAAGTTGATAATAAAACCAATATATGAAAGATTGGGATCATGGGTTTGATTTCGTTGTTTGAAATTCTACTAGGACTGCAAAGTGGGCTTAGGACTGATACTTGGGCCCAACAAATAACCAACCAATTTAACAACTTTTTCAATTGAAGCCCGGCCTAGGTCTGGATGTCATTGGTGATAAACAGAGGGCCTGAACCTGAATTTCAATCTTGATAAGAGTCTTGCCTGAGCTCGGGCTGAACCATACATTCAATTGGCCCCATGCTATAAACTAAGTGGCATCACAAATATACTCAATACATTAACAGTACAAACACAAAACAGAAAATTTTTGATAGCTTAACATTCCATTGAAGATCTAGCATTTAGAACTTTATTGAGCTGACTCTTCTTTCACATTGGGTGAATACCACATATGGGTATGAAAATCCAGTCAAATCCACAGCTTCTAAGTTGGTTCCTTCATTCAAGACAATCGTTAGCAACCACCCATCCCCTTGTGCTTGCTTTCACTCCATGATCGCTGCCTAAAATTCATGATAGCAATGAATTCAAGTTATCTACCAGAGGCTATACAACCATATAAACTTAAAATTTGCAAGAGAAAGACATGTATATTTCTGTCAATCAAATATGCTGGAGCTAAGGAAACAAAAATCTGATTGGCCCTGAACAAGGCAAAGAAAGTGGGTACAATTATGAAAAGCAAAAGGCATGCTTCAGTTTGTAATAAGAAAATATTCTGAAACTTTTCCATTTGTAATGACTCCTTACAAAATAAAATCTTAGAGGACATTGATGATGGGCATTTCAGCCAGAGAAAAATATCTTTAGGAAGTCAGGTATTAGAATATATGCATTCATGTGTGAGTATTATTAATCTTGTGGTTAAGGAAGAAGAATTCCTTCCCAATCATCTCTGCTCACAGTTAATATACTGATATTAGAATCAAAACTACTCATGGTAAGAGGAATTTATAAGTCCTTACGCATCAGGTCATACTTACCATTCTCATATGCTCAGTTATACAAGTCATGGAGAGGAGATCTGGATCCCAGAAGGTGAATCTGATAGGCTCCAGCATAGACAAAGGACACCCTAAAATCCCCCAGATTGCAAGATCTCAGCTTCCAAACCTTGGCCTTTCCACCAAATTGTTTTTTATTTTTTTATTTTTTCAACTCTTAACCATCTATCTGAATGCCACCGACCAGAAGCCAGAAGCGTAGGATCTTCTCTAAACTTGGAGAGTTGTTGAGGCATCTCTCATTCATGATGGGGCCCATTAGATAAATGGCCACGATGACAACCATGGGTTGCACATGTATGGACAGGGAACAGGAATGTATATATACCCCAATGCATCATGGCCCTACAACTCCTCCAGCTATTCCTTTTTAACTAAGAGAAATCAAGCTGATCCATAAAGTGAGTATTTTACCATCTATAAGTTGATGAGATCCAACTACCAATAATAGATTTCTGATAAGATACAGATGAATCCCATTTAAAGATTAACATCTACAATGAGGTCCCAAGTCCAGGTAAAGAAAGATTGGCAGCCAGTCATTGAACTTTGTCAAGCAATTATGATAATTCACGCCAACCCCAAATAGCTGGGACCAGCTACCTGAAGATACTGATGATGATTTACGACGTGGAATTAACTTCAATTATCACATAATAAGATCATGATGTACAATCTAATGATATTCAGTCCAAAGAAAAAGCATTGTTTTTAACTAACCAAGCAACAGAACAGGTGGCGCCCACTGTTTTACAAACATAAAAGCAATTGATCTCGTGGGACCCACCATGAAATATACCATTCCCTGATGTCTTCACTATCAGTGATCCTAATTCCTAGCGATCTAACAAAGATGGATGATTCCAAATCAGATGGTACACATCTAACAGGGTTTCAATCAGGAGGGACTTTTTAGGCATCTCCCATCCACAATGGAGCCTACACTTTGAACAATTCAAACCACCAAAAGATGGGCCCCGCATATCCCAAATGCTCAATCTAACATTGGGTGTTTCCTCCATGTCTAAAATCTCAGTTTTCAAACACCCAGATAAGGAACTAGACCCAACTACCAAAAAGAGATATCAGGAAAAGCAACCACCACAACAAATCCAAGAACCCAATCTACGATTCAACATTATAAAAAATAATAATAATAATAAATAAATAAAAAAAGAATAAAATTCTGTACGTACCAGTCTCTGTTCTTGGACTTCTTGTTCTTGGGCTGCAGCGGATACCACACAGTTCCAAGGATGTTATTCACTGCATCGAAGACTCTCCACATGGGCGCTTTCAACTAGCCCACGAAATCATCGTTAAAGTACTTGTCCTCATCCAAGACACACTATCAGTTCCTCACTGAGATCTTCGACACGGAAGCTGAATTCTTCATCCCAAGAAGGATTCAGGCACTTCTTCATGACCTTAGTTCGGAACCAGTACTTCCCGAGCTGTATCCGGACATACGGATCGCTCGAACCATTGACATCCATCGTGGGCAAATTCCACGCCTCAATCTCATAGACGGAGAGCTTCATTTGGAAAATATTGTGGAAATTTCAAAAGAAGTTCAAAATTGCAGGAAATTAAAGAAAAAAATGTGGGAAATTTTGTAGAGATCGATAGAGAAGAATGATTCAGCATCTTATTGAATTAAAGAATACAAATTTTTTAATTTGGATATGAAAATCACCCACAAAATTCTATGAAAACATGTACGGAAGGACAAAACCAAATAGGAATTTCGAAAATAAAAAATCAGAGAAAATTGGAACAATATAGAAAAATCATCCACCAAAAATCAAGAAAAGTAAAAAAAAAAAAAAAGAAAAAAAGAAATTCACTTAATTTCAATTTTCAGAAAGATTTAAAAATAATAATTACGAAAATGCCATTTCCTCATTTACTAAAAACCCTTACTAAAACGAATTCCATCAGTCCACATTTTCGATGACTCTCATCTACTAAGATACGCTCGGATTTTTCTCTGCACATACATTGCTAACTACACAACCGTCTTTGAACGTGTGAAACTTTTCCTGAGTCCCACCATGACTTTTTGTTAAATCTATACTGTCAATCAATTTTTTCAGATGAATCTAGAGCACAATCCAAAAAAAAAAGTACATCCAAACATCAAGTGAATCACATCACATAAAACAGTGGGGATTGAACAAACTTCCTTTGAAACTTCACTAGGGCCAACATTGAGGCTTATTTTCCATCTGAGCTGTTCATAAGATCACACATGCCTAGATGAAGTTAAAATAAAAATATCAGCTTAATAAGAGCATTCTGTAGCCCCAAGAAGTGTTTTCAATGGTAGCATCAATTCCTACTGTCCTCAACGATGTGGTCCACTTTAACTTTGAATCTTCATTGTTTTTGGGTTCACAGCCTATAATGATCTGAAAAAATGAATTGGCAGTGTGGATGTAACAAATACATCATAATAGAGCCCACGTAAATTTCACACCTCCTCGCTTGCTGTATGATGCAGTGAGCGGATTAGGTGAGACCGATTAGGTGAGACCGGGCATCACCCAAGACGGTGCAACCCTTACCGTGGGGCCTACCTTGATTTGTTTATTCTATATCTACTCCGTCCATCCGAATTTTCAGATCATTTTAGAGCATACTACCAAAATTTAAGAATATCCAATTATTAAGTGGACCATACTCTAGGAAAAAGTGGTGGTTGAACACTCTACTGTTAAAACTTCTTACGGATCGCCTTAATGTTTCTATGGTTTTTATTTGACATCCAATCTATTGATAAGTCCACATAAGCCTAGATGATGAAGAGGAAAAACATATATCAACTTGATATAAAACTTGTGTGGCCCGTTATTAGTAAGTCACCACTGTTTCTTATGGCATAGGTAATAGTTAGCCACCACTCTTTTATTTTTTGGATAATTCTTTAAAATGATCCAGAAAAATGGATGGATTGGGTGGATATGGAATACACATGTCATGGGCACCACTGTAAGGGCCGCACGGTCTTGGGGGAGCGAATTAGATGTTACCCTGGTAACACCTTAGTGGGTGTTACCCCTACCGTGTGGGGCCCATCGTGATGTATTTTCTATATATCTATTCCGTCTATATGTTTTCTCGTATCATTTTAGGACATGATCCAAAACCTTAAGAAGATCTAAATCTCAGGTGGACCATACCACTAGAAACAGTGATTAATAATCATTTAAAACGTTTTGTGGGCCAGAAAGTTTTGGATCAATCTGATATTGATATTTTCCGTTCATCAAGACCTTATTGACATTATCAAGAGCTTGGATTGCAAATAAACATTACCAAAACCTTACCATGGGCTCTTTGGAATTTTTAATGGTAGGGCACTCAATCAAACTGTTTCCAGTGGTATGGTCCACTTGAGATTTAAATCTGCATAATTTTTGGAAGCTTATCCTAAAATGGGCTTTATAAACCGATGGACGGAGTGGATATACAAAATATCATCCATGTGGGCCATATGGTAGGGGTAACACCCACTGAGCTGTTCCCGGGTAACACCTAATTCGCGCCCCGGTCTTGGGGTCTCACCTAATATGCTCCCGTGATTCAGCACATTCCCGTGAGAGAAGAAAGCCGGAAGTATTTACACGTGAAACTTCAGTGGGCCCTATTATGATGCATTTGACAGATCCACACTATCCAGCCATTTTTTCATACCATTTTACGGAACTAGACTAAAAATGAGGCAGAGCCAAGGTCAACCGGGCCATATTACAGAAACAGTCTGAATTGAAGGTCTACTGTTGAAAACTTCCTGGGGCATAGAAGGCTCTGATCAAGCTTATATTTGTGTTTTCCCTTCATGAAGGTATGTGTAAGATTATTAAGAGGTTAGATAGTAAATAAACATAACAATAAACCTTAGGAAGGTGTCAACGGTTTCCATTCAACATCGGCTACTTTCTTTGACGTGGTTTACTTGAGCTTTGGATATGCCTCAGTTTTGGGTTCATGATCTAGAATCATATGAAAAAATTGATGGACAGTGTGGATATGAAACATATATCATTATGGGACCAAAAAAGTTTCACACGTTAAAAGTAATGTTGTGTAGCACGCCATGTATTTGCGAGAGAGAAATACTGCGTATCTCGTCAGCCTAAGTCCTCTGAGATGACCTGGTACAATGAGAAGCAACGGCGCTGGAATTTCTTGTGCCTTCAGTAGGGCTATCAATGGAGCGGGTAGTCAGATTCGAGATCCGATTCGCTCATAATCCATATAATGCGGATTTAGATCTTAAAATAGGTTCAATTAGTTAAATGGACCGGATTTGGATCTTAAAATAGGTCTGATTACTTAAATGGACCGGATATGGATTCACAAGAACATATCTGAGTTCCATCCGAATCCGATTAAGATCCGACTCATTGTCACCTTACTGTATATGTTATATTTATGTTGGCCATCCATTTATCAGTTTTACAAATTATTGCAGGCTATGTCGACCATACCATAGTAAATAGTGGGATTTTCATCATATTTCTACTAAATTAAATATATTATGTTATATATTTTATATCATATATTTTTTTAGATTTGTAATCGGGGTGGATTCGGACCTAGATCCGTCCCGAATCCGATGGTTATATGAATTTTGGATTGAAAATGGATGTAACCATTTATAAATGGATCAGATATGGATATCACCTTTTGGATCCGAGTTGGATTCGAATCCGTCTACGGATATACAGACTTGGAGACGGATCCAGATCCAACCATTGAGAGCCCTAGCCTTCAGCACAGAAGATCCGCACTCAAAGAATTAATAAATAAATAAATAAAGGAGTTACGGAAGAATTAGGAAATTGCCATCATCTGTTGAAGAAACGAGCATCCCCTTCTTTATTGCAAACGCGTCATTGCTATATGAAATCCTATTCGTCAAAAACGTGGCCCACACCATGATAATTAGGACAATCTTCTCCTTGATCAGGACCCAGCTCCATGATCAATGGTCAGACGATGGTATGGATCCTTGTACCGTAGATTACCGTTGAGGACCATCGGGGGCAAATTCTTCGCCTCCGTCACGTGGACGGAAAGCTTCATTAGGAACGTAGTATGGAAATTTCAAAAGAAGTTCAAAACTGCTGGAAATTAATGCAAAAAAAGAACAAAAAAAAAAAAGTGGGAAATTTTGCAGAAATCGATGGAGAATGAACGGATTCATAAGGGGGGTGACTTGGTTCAAGTCGTGTCTAGTCGAGTGAGCAATCGAGTCGACTCGATGAGTTTGTTCAAGTCCAGAATGAGTCAATCTAGTGCCGAGTTTCCCAATGAATTCAGCTCAAAATCTTGCCGAGTCAAGTTGACTCAGTCGAGTTTTGAGTGCGACTCAGCTTGAAATCTTGCAGAGTTGAGTTGATCGGGCGAGTTTCGAGTTGAGCCAGCGTGTTTTAGAACTATGCCTTCATGAGGTAGTGAATCAATCATGTTGGTAAGCAAGTAGCTCTTGGAAGGAAAATGTTGAAAGATTGGAGGTGTATATTTTTGGATGCCTTGTGCTGATGGGAAAGTCCTCAAGGCACTCGTTCTTTTTTCTTTTTTTCTTTTTTTTCACTGGCTGGGCAACGCACCCACATGGTTAGTAACATGATGCACCCACCCACTGATGGGGCTAGTGTGTCGTTGGTGTTATAAGTTAATTTGGCATACTTCGCATTTACGTGGTCAAAGCTATACAAGAGTGAGAACTGACATTCTCTAATTCTGTGCTCGAATACTCAAGCGCTCGGATTGGCTATGTCCATGCTTTGCTATACTAGCTTGCTTATTCGGTATAAGTGGTCGGCATTCTTTAGTACACGACCGACTTCTACGGATTGGAGCGGTCAATATCTCTCGCTTGATCGCACCAGAATGGTCGCCTACTTCTCTCATCTACAACCAACCCTTGACGAGCGGAATTGCTTATTGATTACAACTGACTGAGCACTACCTTCGAACGACCAAAACTCAATCACGTGTTCCGCAAGTTAGGGGATTCATCACCTTTCCACTAATATGAGAGATATCTGCACTGCGCAGATAATCTCGCCAATCTCTCCAAGGCAATCACGTATCTGGCCCTAATTGTGACCCATCCTAACTAGGAGATAAATCTCGACAGCAAGTAAGATCCTACTTGAATACGGTAGCAATTTACGGTATAAATATCACTCCATGCTACGATCAAATGTATGCATACTGAAATACTGAGACTCATTTCTCTTTGGTGATCATCCTACGTCTACTAACTTAGGCATCGAAAGGTCATCAGCCGGAACCACCGGCGGCCATCCTAATCCCTGGTGGTGTTTTGCAGGCACCAGCTCGCATGTCTTCTTCATCATCCATCAATCCAACAACAAAGATTCAAGTTGGTCCTTGATCAACATCTGGTGATGAAATCTAATGTCAACAGATTGACGCCCACCGTGGGGCCCACTTGAGACATCTTTTGCTGTTCTTCGAAATCACTTCACAATGCCACCAAAGAAGAACATGAGGCATGGATCAAAAGCTACCGCTCATGCAGAATTTGTTCAAAGGAATGGAGATCACAGTATGGCTCAATCCCAAGCTTCTGCAGCGTGTACTCGATCACGAATGACACGAAGGGAGGCTGCCGCCCTTCCTCCACCTCCACCATGGCCAACGACCACTACAAGAAATTCCATTTTTACCGACGAATGATTTCGTCGGTAATCAGTAAAATTTCGTCGGGAAATCTTTTTCCCGACGAAATTTTTCGCGGCTAACATCGACGCAGAAAGGCCGTCGGTAAAGGTTTTTACCGACGAAATAAATTTTCGTAGGTAATAATAAAATCATTGCCGACGAAAATATTCGTCAGGCAAACATATGAATTTTTGTCGGGAATGAAAATGATACGTCGGTGAAAAAACTTTTACCGACGAAATAATTCGTAGGTAAAAACATGTTAAAACTTTTACTTACAAAATAATTCGTAGGTAAAAACATGTAAAAAAATTTTACCGACGAAATATTTCGTCGGTAATAAGATGAGGTATATTTTTACCGACGAAATATTTCGTCGGTAAAAGTTTCCAATATTATCACCGACGAAAAAATTCGTCGGTAAATTTTTTTTACATGTTTTTACCTACGAATTATTTCGTCGGTAAAAGTTTTTCCTGTCTCGGTTTCATTTGTTTTCAAAATTCAGGAAAATTCCTGATATACACCTGTAAAAAAACCTATACATTTTTCTCCTATTCACATCCACAAACATACAAATAAACAAAAACTACACCATCCATACATAAATAATCCATTCTACATCCACAAACAAACAATATTCATCCACACACAAATACATACAAGTTAAAAGTCGTATATTAAAAAAATAATCAGGAAGATGCGGAGGTGGCGGGGCATCGGCGCCAAGGCGTGCAGCGAGAGCCTGAAACATCTCCTGCATCCGTCGCTCATGCTCCTGCCGCAACTCCTCGATCCTCCTCTCCTGCTCTTCCCGTCGCCTCTCCTCCTCCTCCCGTCGCCTCTGCTCCTCCTGCTGACGCCTCTCCTCCTCCTCCCCCCGTCGCCTCTGCTCCTCCTCCCTACGCCTCTGCTCCTCCTCCTCCCGTCGCCTCTGCTCCTCCTCCCTCTGCCTCTCCAGCTGCTCTCGAATCTCATCGACGACGACCCGTAGCTGCTGAACCTCTCTCTCTGCGATATCAGCTCGGCGTTGAGCGCTCTCACCAGCTACGGATCGGCTGGAGCCAGCTCTAGTTTGTGCCATGAGCTTAGCACCATGGCCAAGCCCACGCACATATCCAGAACGGGTGCCAAGCACCTCGCTCAGGATTTCTGGCTCACTCCGCTGACTACCATCAGGAGTGGGCTGACTGCGTATGGTGTCCATCGCCGCCTGTAATGAAAAGATATGAAATTTCATAAAAAATGACATGAATGACATTATTATCAATCAATGCGCAATTAAATTTTACAAAGTAAAGATTTTTACCCAATGCTCACTGGCTCTAGGATGAACCCAAGATCCCGTCGCCTGCCGACAGTGAGTCCCTCTGTAGAGGTCTACTGGTCCAGGCTCCTGGCCGGTGACGGAATCTCGCTGCGCAATCGAAAGGAAAAAAGACTTATAATAAATGCCAATCAAAATAATATATTAACTTAATAATCATCAATAATTTCTTACCATGTCGTAACGATGTCGTACAAATGACTTTGAATTAGATACGTGGTTCACTTGTAACTTTTCCCTGTTCGCAGAATTTATTCTACTCCTCTTCTGAACACATTATACAAAATACATTTCTATTAATTGCGAATTTAATTGCAAATTTAATTGTTACCTTAAGAAATCGTACATGTAAATATTACCTGAAAAGCCTCCGACGAAAATCTCTCGTAGAGTATCCGCCAGTTGTCTGTAGTAACGTGTGGCGGTGCGGACAGTACGGCCTCATCGTGTGTCCTGCACCACTTGTACCGCTGGTGCAACTCTCCGCGGTACTCCTTGAACCGCTTTCTAATCATGTCGTCGACGGCATGAGAAATGTAGGGAACATTCAAGTCGAAGTCAAATTTATCCTGCAATTTCGTAAATAATAAATTAAGGGAATAAACTTATTAACAATAGGACTTAACCGTAAATGAACTTTCACAAAAGAAAATTTCAATTTACTAAACTTTACCTGAAGGCCCTGACGGATGAGCTGTCGCACATCATCTGTCACGTCAGTCCAACGAGGGGTGGTGGCGGGGATCAGAGATCGGCATAGGACACCGACCTCAGACGTAAACAATCTGGCACTGTCCCTAGCAGGTCTAAGGCAGTCCTGTAGGAACTCTACCGCCACCCTACCCTCACGCGTAAGTCGCTCTAAAACTAACCCACGCGTGGGTCCACGTCCTCGTCGGCTGGTAGAAGATGCTGCTGCGAAAAGATATATGTAAGTAACAATATAAACAGAAATCACTAAATAAATGTCTAGACTTACATGCAGTGCCCGGTGTATGCTGAACCGAAGGATCAGATGACTGTGATGCACCGTGCGACGTCGATGCTGTCTGCGTCGCATCACGGGTGGAAGGGGTAGATCCAGTGCGTGAACGACCTGATCTCCCACCTGGTGCCATGACTGAATATATCTGAAATACAAACTTATAAATTTAAACAATGTCAATGCAAGTTTATGAACATCATTGCAGAGTGAATTTGTGCTTATGCTTAGAGAAATGATAAAAATATGATTAGACCATTACACTATAATGCAAGCAGAATATAATAAAACCGTAAACAGAATATAAAAGTTGAAAAATTCATTACACATTGTCATTCTATATTAAATACATATATCTCATTGTAATACAAATCAACTTCGGATCAACTATCCGAAATACTCCCTGCGTAAGTTATCATACGCTGCAGATGTATATGTCAAGCTGTATGAAGCACTCGACATTGTTACAGCCAACATGCCAGTCACAATAGGAGAAATCTGATCTCTCAGGACTCCATTCAGATGTGCAAGTGATAATGTCGCATCTTCCATACGAAGTTTTTCGCGGTTATATTCCTCAATCAGGTCCGGAATTTCTTTGAGATTGTATAATCTTTCATCTGAGTCATCGTCTTCCTCCCTACATTTCTCGACCAGATCGGGTATCTCTCTGGCCCTACCAGAAGAATATAGGGCCGGAAAGTCCATCCGCAACAGCTTATGAAGTATGCTGCGTGCTTCCGGTACGCTCCAGTTTGTGGAGGACATGATCAGAAAGTGACTTAACTGTAAATGTAGATTATAAACAAGTCAATTCAGGAAAAAAATCATGACTTGTAAAACATATATACATGTAATAATCAAATTAATCGAATTGAAAATTACATGTAAATCTTGTATACATTTACTAATCGTCGTCTGAATCATTATCGCTTAGGACTCTTTCTTCTTCACCATCACTATCGCTGATTAGAATTTTCTCTGCATCGTCTGCAATGTTGTCATCGATGAAAGCGCTATCATCTCTAACAATGTCATTTATGATTGAGGCATCAACATGATCAGGTGGCACATCATCTCTATTCAATTGCACCACATCAATATCAACATTTGGATCATTCCCTCTATCCCAAGATGGCATGTCTTCTTGGTATGCTTGTTCAACTGACGACGTTCTATTACTCCATTCATCGTTATCTTCAACGTCTACTTCGGGAACGTCAAATATGTTCCTGGGCTTTATTTTCTGCACCACGTGCCAAGAGCCGCCTAACTTGGTGTCAGCGAGGTAGAATACTTGTTCGGCTTGGCCGGCTATGATAAATGGGTCATCTTTAAACCACTTCCGAGATAAATTTACGCTCGTGAAGTAATTATCAGTCTGTATTCCCAACATTTTATTTCCAATGTCCCACCAATCGCATTTAAATAAGTACACCCGCTTTCTCATACAATAACTCAGCTCAATAATATCCGTCAAAACGCCATAAAAATCAATTTCGACCTCCTCATGTGTTCCCTTCATAACCACACCACTATTTTGTGTGGTCCTATATTTCTCACGCTCCTCAGTGTGGAACCGAATCCCGTTTACAATACAACCTGTATATCTAGATACACGTCTATCAGGGCCACACGCAAGTGAGTAGAGCGCATCAGACGCATCCGCAGAGTTGCTAGTGCGCAACATCTTCATCTATCATCACGTACAGAATATAAATGTACGTTTAGGCATTTAAAATTACCTGTAAATATTGTGCAATACAACAATATTGTAAGTGTGGTGAGATAGAAGGTAAATTAATCTTACACGTTTTGCAAACCATTCTGGAAACAAATCCTGATGCATTCCATCATAATTTGTAGGGTATTGGGACTTCATCTCCTCGATGTGTTCGCTATACACAATTGGTACGTTGTAGCAAGAAATTTTGAGATTAAAACAGTCTGTAGATATACAATAATTATGTGCGAAGACTTACTCCAAGTACGACTCTATTTCTTCACAGTTATGCAACACATACCACCGCGCCTTCGCTTGATCCCGAGGGTCCATATCCTGAAACGTCGGCGATCCTAAAGGACGGACGTTATGTGCGAATACAGATATGAGTCCTTGTTCATGCTCCTGCCCTGCATCAGCATTACGATCTTCTCGGTTGAATCTAGTCTCTATGCCAAGAAGATACATGGAGCAAAATGTCAGGCACTCATTATCAATGTACGCATCAGCAATGGATCCCTCTGGACGTGCCTTATTCCTCACATATTGTTTTAATGTGTGAAGGTATCTGTACACAAAATCAATATGTTTAGGACATGAAAACATGGATATACGTTTAGTTTAGGTGATTTGAGTTTAGGATTAGGTTTAGTCATAGGTTGAGATTTTCGAGTTAGGGATCGGGTTTAGGGTTAGATTGCCGAGTTTGGGTCTAAGTTTAGGCTAGGTGAATGGATTTATGAATAGGTGTAGGTTTAGTTTAGGTGACATGAGTTTAGGATTAGGTTTAGGGCATAGGTTTGGATTTGCGGGTTCGGGATCGGGTTTCAGGTTTGGTTCTCGTGTTTGGGTCTAGGTTTAGGTTAGGTGAATGTATTTAGGAATAGGTGTAGGTTTAGTTTAGGTGATTTGAGTTTAGGATTAGGTTTAGGGCATAGGTTTGGATTTGCGGGTTCGGGATCGAGTTTCGGGTTTGGTTCTCGTGTTTGGGTCTAGGTTTAGGTTAGGTGAATGGATTTAGGAATAGGTGTAGGTTTAGGTTAGGTGACATGAGATTAGGTTTAGGGCATAGGTTTGGATTTGTGGGTTCGGGATCGGGTTTAGGGTTGCATTTTCGTGTTTGGGTCAAGGTTTAGGTTAGGTGAATGGATTTAGGAATAGGTGTAGGTTTAGGTTAGATGACATGAGTTTAGGATTAGGTTTAGGGCATAGGTTTGGATTTGCGGGTTCGGGATCGGGTTTCGGGTTTGGTTCTCGTGTTTGGGTCTAGATTTAGGTTAGGTGAATGGATTTAGGAATAGGTGTAGGTTTAGGTTAGATGACATGAGTTTAGGATTAGGTTTAGGGCATAGGTTTGGATTTACGGGTTCGGGATCGGGTTTCGGGTTTGGTTCTCGTGTTTGGGTCTAGGTTTAGGTTAGGTGAATGGATTTAGGAATAGGTGTAGGTTTACTTTAGGTGATTTGAGTTTAGGATTAGGTTTAGGGCATAGGTTTGGATTTGCGGGTTCGGGATCGGGTTTTGGGTTAGGTTCTCGTGTTTGGGTCTAGGTTTAGGTTAGGTGAATGGATTTAGGAATAGGTGTAGGTTTAGGTTATATGACATGAGTTTAGGATTAGGTTTAGGGCATAGGTTTGGATTTTTGGGTTCGGGATCGGGTTTAGGGTCGCATTTTCGTGTTTGGGTCAAGGTTTAGGTTAGGTGAATGGATTTAGGAATAGGTGTAGGTTTAGGTTAGATGACATGAGTTTAGGATTAGGTTTAGGGCATAGGTTTGGATTTGCGGGTTCGGGATCGGGTTTCGGGTTTGGTTCTCGTGTTTAGGTCTAGGTTTAGGTTAGGTGAATGGATTTAGGAATAGGTGTAGGTTTAGGTTAGGTGACATGAGATTAGGTTTAGGGCATAGGTTTGGATTTTTGGGTTCGGGATCGAGTTTAGGGTCGCATTTTCGTGTTTGGGTCAAGGTTTAGGTTAGGTGAATGGATTTAGGAATAGGTGTAGGTTTAGGTTAGATGACATGAGTTTAGGATTAGGTTTAGGGCATAGGTTTGGATTTGCGGGTTCGGGATCGGGTTTCAGGTTTGGTTCTCGTGTTTGGGTCTAGGTTTAGGTTAGGTGAATGGATTTAGGAATAGGTGTAGGTTTAGGTTAGGTGACATGAGATTAGGTTTAGGGCATAGGTTTGGATTTTTGGGTTCGGGATCGAGTTTAGTGTCGCATTTTCGTGTTTGGGTCAAGGTTTAGGTTAGGTGAATGGATTTAGGAATAGGTGTAGGTTTAGGTTAGATGACATGAGTTTAGGATTAGGTTTAGGGCATAGGTTTGGATTTGCGGGTTTGGGATTGGGTTTCGGGTTTGGTTCTCGTGTTTGGGTCTAGGTTTAGGTTAGGTGAATGGATTTAGGAATAGGTGTAGGTTTAGTTTAGGTGATTTGATATTAGGATTAGGTTTACGCATTGGTTTATAGTTTCGGGTTTGGGATCGGGTTTAGGGTTAGGTTTTCGAGTTTGGGTCTAGGTTTAGAGTTAGATGAATTGAGTTTAGGTTTCGGTTTAGCCGTAGCTTATAGGTTTTAGTTTTAGGTTTATAGTTTCGGGTTTAGGGTGTAGGTCTTGGAGACTCAAGCAACTTAAGGATAGCTCCGACGCACATCCGGGTCTGCTCCACACAAAGCGGGCCTGTCCAAATGGCCAGGCCACCCATATTGCTGTCCATAGGAAATGGACAGCTTCATCATGGTCATAACAGCGGTTCCCACCTTCTAGGGACCCCCGCTCAACAACCGGATAGCTCCGACGCACATCCGGGTCTGCTCCATTTTTTAGTAAAACTGAGATTTTGAAAAATAATAAGATTAAAAAAATTGAGATTTTTTTTTAAAAAATGGCCATTTGAAAAAAGTTGAGAAGTTTGAATAAAATTGATAAGTTTGTAAAAAAATTGAAATTTTTATAAGGAAATTAAGATTTTGTATTTTGAAAAAAATTAAGAAGTTTGATAAAAAAAAATGATATTTTGAAAAGAAATTGAGAAGCTTTAAAAAATTGACATTTTGGAAAGTTAGGGAAGTTTGAAATAAAATTGAAATTTTGAAGAAAAAAATGTGATGTAAAAAAAGGGAGATTTTGATAAAAAAAAATTTTAAATTTGAAAATAAAAATTAACAAGTTTCAAAAAAATTGTGATTTCGAAAAAAAAGTTGAGAAGTTGAAAAGAAATCGACAATGTTTGATAAAAATTCGGATTAAAAAAAAAAGAATTGAGATTTAAAAGAGAGTTAGGATTTTAGAAAAAAAGTAACATTTTTAGACAAAAAAAGGTCATTTTGAAAAAAAATTGAGATGTTTGAATAAAATTGATAAGCTTAAAAAAATTAATTTTTGAAAAGAAATTATATTTTTATAAAATTGACATTTTGGAAAAGAAATTGGCAAAAATAAATTAGTGTTTTGAAAAAAAGAATTAGCATTTTTTAAATGTTGAGAAGTTTGAATAAAACTGATAACCGGACCCTTTATGATAGAGGCGCCTCTCCCATGATGATGACCATTATTTTGCCGTAGCTGAGACATTCCAAACTAAGATCACCGGACCCTTTATGATAGAGAACGTCACTGTATAAGACATAGTTTGTTGTGATCCACCTGATTGTTCGTCCTTTCACCCCTTTAAGCGATTTTAAGTATTCGATGATCAATTATCTCCAATCACTTTCTTGTACATTAATTGAATCTTTCATATATCCTTTCAAGTAAACTTAGTCTCATTGTGAGTTGTGCCATTTCATTGGCATCTTCATTTTATTCTTGAAGGATAAACTTTAGATTAGCTCGATTAAAATTATCCAACAGTTGGACTGCCATTACATAATACAACATCAATACTAAACTAGTACATTTGTAGGATCCTACGCTCCTGCTTATCACCAATTGGGAGTCTCCTATTACTTCAATCGTCTTGACTCTAAGCTCTGATAAAATCTTAAGGCCGAGGATAAAATCTCAATGGTGGTTACAGATATTGGATTTAACGTACCTCTCCCAGTTGGAATTATCTTTTGATTGTCGTAGTACCCATTTGCGTACTTGTTGGTACTGTACGGGAGTAAGTACATAAGGCTTCCCTTTCTCATCGATAGGGTAGTGGTCATCAGCATCGGTGTCATCCATGAATGTTCCTCGTCCGCGTCGATGACTTCCTAATGCACGTTGATCACTCCGCATGTAATGCATGGAAAACAAGGTTGCTTCTTCCATCATATAACACTCCGCGATAGAACCCTCTGGGAATGTCTGATTTACTACGTAACGTTTGAATCTTTTCATCATCCTGAAATAAGTGTTCTAATTCAAATTTTCATATTTAACGAAATACCTAAAATAATAGATAATTTTCACAAGAATTTAATTAAATTACCGCTCAAAAGGATACATCCACCGATATCTGACAGGTCCGCACACAAGCGCTTCCTCCGCCAAGTGCACAAGGAGATGTACCATCGAAACAAAAAATGCTGGAGGAAAGTACTTCTCGAATATACACACTGCTTCCACAATGTGATGTTTTTGTCTTTGTAGCTCTAGACGATTGATAGTCTTCGAGCATAAAACATTGAAAAATATCGACAATTGACGAATGGCAGCATGTAATGGCCTCTGTTGCCTTTCTTTAAACGCGTGCATTAGTAACACCGGCAGTAGTTGTTGCATAAGAATATGGTAATCATGTGACTTCAGATTTTTCAATTGTAGTTCTTGCAAGTTCACGTTATGCTTCCAACTTGAACTATAACCCACTGGAACTTTCAAGTCATACAACGTTTTACATATTAATTCTTTCTCCTCCCGAGATAGTTCATAAGGAGCTTTAGGTAAAATCTGTTTGACGTCATCTGGCCACAATTTTTTCTTCAACTTCATTTCTTTAAGATCTAAACGAGCTTTGCGACCATCCTTAGTCTTATCTTTTGTGTTCATGATTGTCGCAATGAGATTTTCCGTTACATTTTTATCCACATGCATGACATCTAGATTATGTCGAATGGGTAAATCCTGTTAGATTGTTATAATTGTTAGTGAAATGAAAAAACGAACAAATTGTAGAACATATGCGCGAGTATAACGTTTAAAAGACGCACCTTCCAATACGGTAAGTTAAAGAAGATCGATTTCTTTGACCAAGGAGTTTCATCGTTCGCAGACCGCTTCCTCTTCTTCCCTGCCACTTTTCTAAATTCGTTAATAGTATTTTCTAGTCTGCTTAATAATTCAACACCGCTCAAACGACTACTTGCAGTCCTGTGATCTTCTTGTCCATTAAAATTTGATTTTTGACCCCTAAATTGATGGTTTTGATCTACTAGATACTTCCTGTGACCCATGTAAGCAAACTTTCCTCCATGTTTTAGCCACACCGAGTCTGTCATTTCACCACAAACAGGACAACCATACGCCCCTGCAGTCCTACACCCCGATAGATGTCCATACGCTGGAAAATCATGTATCGCCCACAATAAAATTGCTTTCATCTTGAACGTTCGCTTGGTGAAAGAGTCATATGTATCGGATCCGGAGGACCACAGATCATTCAACTCTGCAATTAATGGTTGCAAGTAAACGTCAATTTCATGTCCTGGACCATTCCTCCCAGGAATTAGTAGTGCTAACATTGTGAACTCCTTCCTCATGCATAATGACGGGGGTAAATTATACGGGACAATCATAACAGGCCAACAACTGTACGAATTGTTCTTGTTCCCAAATGGATTGAATCCATCTGTTGCAAGTCCTAAGCGGACATTTCCTGGCTCGGCTGCAAAGCTTTCCCATTTCCGATCTACTTCTCTCCAACAAGTAGACTCCACCGGATGACGCATCGATGTTCTGCATCCAAATTTACTTGCCTCCACATGCCATCTCATCTTTTCGGCAATCCACGGTACACTGTACATCCGTTTCAACCTCGTTGTAAGTGGAAAGTATCTCAGAATTTTTTTAGGGATGAGTTTTTTCCTCCGCTTACTTTCACTAACAGGTTTCCATCTGCTCTCACCGCACTTTGGGCAATTCTCCTTCTGTGCATGCTCTCTCCAATATAGTATACAATCATTAGGACAGGCATGAATAATTTCACACTTCATTCGCAAATCCTTGATCATTTTCTTTGCACTGTAAGTATTATGTGGCATAGTATTCTCTACTGGCAGTATCCTTTTCATCAATCGTAGCAACTCATCGAAACTCTTGTGGGACCACTGATGTCTACTCTTCATACTCAATAACTCAACCGTAACCGACAATTTCGTATCTTCTACTCGACACGATGGATACAAGGGTTGTACAGCATCTTCCATCAACTTTTCGTACTGAATATCACCTGTTGAATCATCCGGAACATGGGAATGGTCTGTAGCTTCTGCCGCATATGTCTCTTCATTGTGACACTCATTTCTGTCAAAACGTCCAAGTGCATCACTGACCATATCAGTCATCCTTGGAAGGGAATCTCCAATATGATCAGTAGTGGACGAACTAGCCCCAACAGTTCTATAACTTTGACCCCATTGTTCACCGTGGTATATCCATGACTTGTAAGACTTATCAATACCTTTACAGATTAAATGTTCTGAAATTACGCTTGTTTTTTTCCTTGGTGCATGAACATTACGACATTCCGTACAAGGACAATAAAAATAGTCATCATCCCCTAAAATTCTAGAATTTGCTTCCAAATATCTAATGAATGACAATACACCTAATAAGTATTCTGGTGAAGACCTACGTTTCGACATCCACTCTTTACTTGGTAACATGGCTGTCGAAGACATCCTACAATGTATGAAATAAAATATAATTAAACATTTAATTTACAACAACAAATTTATTTGTTACATCTATTGCAAATTAAACTACTCTCAATTTAAAAAATTCAACATACGATTCCAAGTCATATGAAATATGCCCTCAAATTTATAAATACAATACAACTAAAAAGAAATTGAACATTTCGACATTTCTCAAATGCCTTGCTGTCGTAATTCATTATATTCTATATAAGCATATTCGTATGTAATTCGTATGTTGAGTTTCATTATCAACATGCATTTAACACAAGGACAAGGACAATAAATTATCTCCTCTTGTCTTAAGAATTTTATTGCCCATCACTTATTCTTAATTGTCTCTATCTAGAGGTGCTAATTGTCTCTATCCCATTCGGTAACATACCATGTATGATTCTCATACAACTCACATGCGAGTCGAAATTTCGACAGCATCTCCCCATGTTCTCCAGATATATGTACAGTTCTCTACTGATTTATTGCCACACGTAATCCATTAATCATGGACGAGGGCATTAAATCAGTAGAGAATCACATACCCGGAGAATATAAGGAAGACAGTCGAAATTCCAACTACATGTAAATTATATGAAAACTTCCTACATACATGGTATGGTACCAAATTGTCCAAAATGGGACAATTTAGGAATCCATAAAGAACAAGTATTGTACTTGTTCAAAATGAATTTCTAAATGGGGGGGGGGGGGGGGGGGGGGGGGGGGGGGGGGTATTAAACACAAAACTAAACCACTAAGTGGCCTAACTTGAAATTAGTCACATCAGTTGAGGCTTGACAGTGATGAAGGGAAATCGCAAATATCAACAATAGGTGCTCTGTATGTCGCAATCTGCCGAGGATTGCCACATGGCACGAAAGTAACCATTGATTACGTTTTCACAACCGCGCAATTAAGAGCGTGCAAATTGGACGGTAAGGATAAAAGTTGTGTTACCGTCCATTTTTCAGGCCGTAATTTGAACGGCTGTGATTACCCATTTATCGGGGTGGATGACCAATACACAGTTAAATCCTCCTTTCAATGGGCGACTGTGATCATAGTTGGGCTCATATGGGTTCATCGCACCGCCCATCCGTATTGAAACCTCATTTTAGGGCCTAATCCAATGAAGCACTTCCATACCTCAAATTGGCCATAGTACAGGAAACAGTGGTAATTGACCGTTAACAACTTCTTGGGGACCACAAAATCTTTGGATCAAAATGATATTTGTGTAGTCTCTTCGTCCGTTTAATGGTGGAGATTCAATCACGACCGTTTCCTACGGTGTGGTCCACCTAAGATTTGAGTCAGCTTCATTTTTGGGATCATGCCCTAAATTGAGCTTTCAAAATAGTTTGAGTAGATTTAAGGCACATACATCGGTCTCACCTAATCTGCTTTGTTTTTTGCCGTTACTGATCCTCCAGCAGAGGAAGTCCTCCCTGGTCTATCTCAAGTGTAGAAAAGGCTGAGGACCACTGCCAAACCCTTTAGTAGGGGCCAAGGGCTGACCTGAGCTGTCCACCAAGGTGGACCCCACACACTAGGGGCGTGGCTCGTGAGAGGGTGGGTGTTGCCCAACCCCTCTCTTTAAAATGATCATCAAATCAAAACCATTATTCAATCATCACTCATGAATCATCATACAATCATGAACCGTATACATCCACCAAGGAGAACGGTTTAAAACAGTCCCATGTGTCTTAACCATTCATGCATTCAATTTGACCATTGGTGATACAATTAAACTGAATCCACTGCATCTCCTAATCCATACACCCAGTTTTCTTCACTTCTCTTTTTCCTCCTACTTTCTCTCCTTCACTTTCTATATGATTTATGAAAATTTCCAAATCCCAATTGACTTTGAGCCAAAGCAAAATTCAGAAAATGAGTTTCTGAAAATTTGCCGAATCTGGAAATTTTATGAAACAGAAACCCCATGTGTCCCCTTTTGATAATGATTATATACATGTACATATATGCGTGTGTGATGAGCCTTTCAAAAAAAAATATGCATGTGTGATGATACACCACCATTCATTGTGGTTTGATTGGACGTCCATACATGTGGGATGTGCGGGCCCACCCACACATGGTGGGTAGTGGCACTACATGTCCAATACGTAACACATGTAGTGCACAGCTTCCCGTGTGTGCTCACACGCTCATTTGATATTCATTGTTGATAGTTAGATCTCCATTGATCATGTGGTAGGGAACATGTGGGACAACAAGTCTTGTGGGGTCCACCCGTGCAACATCCAGTCCGTTCATCAGTTGCGCTAGCTCGTGTTATTACAAGCTGAGCTACCTCGCAGGAAACACTGCAGATGGGGACCGCTCATCAATGAAGAAGTTTTGGATGGGGCTGATGGTCGTGTTTTTCCTTCACCCTGGTGGGACTCACCTTTGAACGGACTAGATGCCACATAAATTTCGTGGTGGGCCCAGGATGGTTTCAATGGTCTGCACATGCTTACCAGGTCACACGTGTGTCTTCTCGTAAAATTTCATGTGGGAGCTACAAAACCTCCAGGACGGGAGCGGATTAGGTGCGGCTATCTAACTTCCATCCACTTGGGCTCGCCGACTTTATTACATGAAACTGTCCCCAGTGCTTCTGGATGGTGGGCCCACTAGTACGTGAGCGTTGACAATTGCGTTGAGAAGTTCCTGTGGTTGGATCTATGTGGGGCCCAAAGAGATTCCGTCCATGAGTTTGTCAATACCGCAGACAAATCCAAAATTCAGGTGGGCCACAACACACAAAACAGTGAAACGGAAAATTCCACTGTCCAAACCTTCTTCGTGTTATTACAGGCCCAACTGGACCCATTTATATGGTGTGGCCCACCTGATGAATGGATCGACTTGATCTTTTGCACTGGGTGTTTATCATGGTGTGGACAATCTGGCTCGGATGTAGATAGGAAAGATGGGGCCGGATGTGAACTGTCACTACATGGTGGGTTGCTGCACGTTCCGGGGACAACCAACGGCTGAGATGAGATAGACACTGATAACCTGTTCAGCAGATTTAGAGATGAATATGAAACCGTCTAGGTGGAATTATCAACAGTTGGTTTTCTATAAAGCTGTTCATGGCACTCTCCAACATATAAACCGGATGGCTGGGACATGTTCAGGACAATCACAACTGTTGATCTACAATACAGTTACACCTACTGGGACCCACTGTCATGTTTATATGCCATCCAAACCGTTCATAGGGTTACTCCTACTGGGACCCACTGTCATGTGTATATGTCATCCAACCCGTTAAAAAACTTCCAACCCGATTCCCACCGGATTCAAAACTTCTGGAATCTGGAAGCTACAGGAAACTCCTGTCCCTGTACACGTGGCTCAAACTGAACCCACCAAATTATGGGGCCCACTTCACTACACGACATCTCGACGCCTACGCCGCCACATTGTCAACATGTGGGCCCCATTTTCAAGATTTCACAGCAAAAAAAAAATTGAAAAAAACAGAGATGAAGGGAGATAAATACCGGCGATGATCGGTGATGCTCCTCGACAATCGGTGTTGCTCCTCAAGATCGGTGATGCTCCTCGACAATCGGTGTTGCTCCTCAAGATCGGTGATGCTCCTCGACAATCGGCGCCCCGACGAGAGACAGAGAGAGAGAGAGAGAGAGAGAGAGAGAGAGAGAGAGAGAGAGAGAGAGACAAGGACCGGAGAGAATGAAGAAAGAGGGGAAGAGGGATCGACGCCATCTGTTCTGCGTCAATTGTACAGAGTTGCGTGCGTGCGTGCGTGCCATCTGATCTGTTCCGTCAGCTCATTTTAGTGGGCCCACCTAGAATGTATGTGCTTTATCTGTTCCGTCCATATGCTTTTCCAGCTCATTTTAGTGGTTGACCCCAAATTGTAAGCATATCCAAAACTCAAGTGGACCATGCCACGAGAAGCAGTGGGAATAATGATTTCCACCGTTGAAACCTTCCCAGGCCCTAGTACATGATGATTTCCACCGTTGAAACCTTCCCAGGCCCTAGTGGGAATAGTAATGTTTATTGAAATCTCATTTTATGGCATGATTCAAAAAATGAAGCAGATCCAATTCCAAGATGGACCATAGTACATGAAACAGTGGCATACATGAAGTTTTTAATGGTGGGGATTCAATGACGACTGTTTCCTGTGGTGTGGTCCACCTAAGATTTGAGTAAGCTTCATTTTTGGGATCGTGCCCTAAAATGAGCTATCAAAATGGTTGGACGGTGTGGATTTAAGGCACATACCTTACTGTGAGCCCCAAAGTCAGGGGTCCCACCCGCCTTGTGAATCCGCGTCTCACCTAATCCGCGCCCTTTTTTTAATGAGGAAGCCCCCTTTTTTAATGAAGCTCGCATCCTGTGACAGATTCAAATGTGTGGCCCACCATGTTCTATATGTAAATCCACTCCGTCCATCAGGTGGGAACCGTTAGTTGAACCGTTGAAACCTTCCCAGGCCCTACAGTGATGTTTACTTGTCATCCAACCTGTGATGAATTAGGTGTTACCTCGAGAACGGCTTAGTGGGTGTTACCCCCACCGTATGGCCCACATGGATGATATTTTGTATATCCATGCCGTCCATCTGTTTCTGCAGCCCATTTTAGGATGGCGTTCCAAAAATTATGTAGATCCAAATCTCAAGTGGACCATAACACTAGAAATAGTGTGATTGATTGCCCCACCATTAAAAATTCCAAAGAGCCCTTTTTGTAATGTTTATTTGCAATCCAAGCTCTTGATAATGTCAATAAAGTCTTGTTCACATGGTTACTCGAATGATGACTGGCCTGATTTTTGGGACATCGACTTTCATGGTTGGGTGAAACTTGGTAAATAAATTGGATGCCATGCACACACCATGGACTCATGCACATCGTAGAAATAAGCATATTTTACAAGGACTACATGAAAGATGGCTAAACAACATCCAGGTGGGGAGTTTACATTGATGCCCAGTCACACCATAAAGCCTCCGAATTCACCATAGACAGGAGCCAGATTTTTGGGGCATCCACGGGGAGCGGATTAGGTGTGACTTGGGTAACATTTTTGTAGGCGTTGCCATAACTGTGGGGCCCAGTTTGATGTATGTGTTGTCTATCCATGTTGTCCATCAGGTCTTCCACTCCGTTTTTTTAGCATGAAGCATATCCAAATCTCAACTAGACCACAAAAACTATTGATAAAGCCACACGGCCTTAGTGAAGGAAAACAAAGTATTTGATCTAAAACTGTTGTACCTCTCGAAAAGTTCTTAATGGTGGGCAATTGATCTAAAACACAAGTATTTTTGGGACCATGCTTTGACATAGCTAGAAAAACTAAGAAAGGGTGAGGACATACAACACATACATCAAGGTGGGCCTCACGGGCAGGGCAACACTCAATAATGTATTATCCCAGTAACATCTAATCTCCTCCTCCACTCTAGATTTTGATATGCTTCATTTTTTGGTACCTAAAATTTTCTGTTAAGATGGATGGACGGAGTGGATAACATACATGCATAAATCACTATGGGCCCACAGAGTTTACTCCGCACGCACTCAATACGCAATCCGCTTCCGATTTTGAGAGGGAGAAGGAAAGATGGTTATACTATTAACAAAGAGTGATTTTGATACTCCGGCAGAGTGGTGGATGATACAGTTACTCACAAATTACTTGGAAACCGGATTCGTGGCATTGGAGTAATTCAAATTAAACTCTCCAATTTATGCGAAAAAAGCATTAAAAAAGAAAAAAAGAAAAGAAACACGCTATTTGCTTCGCACACTGTAGATGTGCAGATGGTGACCAGACCGTTATACCTTAGATAGATAGCAAAGATTAACAATTCTGCATATAACTCATTACCTCTTTTCAATTGAATGTGGACCGTCGCCAGAATCATCTAACCTCTAACCATTCTTATCTTGAAAATCCAAATATCAAGTGGACCATACCACTAGAAAGAGTTCTGATTGAGTGCCACACCATTAAAAATTCAAATGAGCCCCATTGTAAGGTTTTGGTAAAGTTTATTTGCAATCCAATCTCTTGATAATATAAATAAGGTCTAGATGAAGCGAAAATTTAAAGATGAGCTTGATCTATAACTTTTGTGGTCTACAAAATGTTTTTAATGATTATTCATCACTCTAATTTCTGTTGGTATGGTACACTTGAGATTTGGATCTTCTTATCATTTTGGATCACGTCCTAAACTTATATAGAAAAACAAATTATGGACAGGGATATACAAAAAATACATCAAGGTAGGGGCCGGTAACGTACACCCACTAGTGGACCACCAAGAGAAAACATTAGTGATTGAATGTCCACTATTGAAAACCTCATAGGGCCTACCGTAATGTTTATTTGACATCCAACCTCTTAAATAGGGCAAAAGTCCAAATATCAGCTTCATCCAAAACTTTCGTGGCCCTGAAGAAGCTTTTAATGGTGGACATTTAATTAACATTGTTTCTTGTGATTGGGTCCATCTAATCGAGATTTAGATCTACTTGAGATTTGGACTCATACCATAAAATGATCTGGGAAAATGTATAGATGGCGTGAATGAAACACATACATTATGGTGGAACCATAAAAATGGTACACTAGAGACAGGCAATTTGGAATTTTTAATGGTGAGGCACTAAATTACCATTATTTCTTATGATGTGGTCCACTTTAGATTTGGATCTATCTCAATTTTGGGCTCATACCATAAAATAATTTGAAAAAATGTATGGATGGTGTGGATAAAACACATACATCATGGTAGGGCCCATAAAGCACCGATCAGTACTAACTAGTGGCTAGTTAGGGTCACTAGCCAATCCATGCACACTACTTTAACAGTGTGAGTACCAAGTTGAAATATTTTATGTATATTATATCCCGTTCATCTATTCTTAAATATCATTTTATGATGCCATACCAAATCTCAAGACTTAAAATCTAAATCTCAACAACTAAATTAGAGTTTAGGTCCAATGACTGCACATTTCTTGGATTTTCATGAGGTCAGCAAGTCCCAATGCAATTTTGAACAAAACATTTGGATCAATTTAGAATTTTGATCCAGTAATTACTTTATTCTACTCATCAATATCTTCGATTTGACTAGTCACTACTCACCTTGATCGGATTTCGAATGAGAAAGATATTAGGCGGACAAAATTGATCAACAATATGATGGGTCATATCTTGCAATCCAACAGTTAGATTTGACTAAAATTTAATCTAAACGTCTGAAGTCATTTACTATTCAATCTTGACCGATCAGATTGTCCAAAATCTGTCTAGATCTAGACAAACTAATCGTGCCCATTTAAAGAGTGTTTTGGACGGATCTAATTCGTTACATGTTAGATTGGGCTGAATTTTATTCTATAACCTATTCAGCACGTTCCAAATATATTTGACCGTTCAGATCAACTTTACGATTACCTGATTATAGAATTTAATCAATCTCATCATTATAAGTTATTCTTGTAATTACACATCATTATACTTAGGCCCTCATTTTTTTTGTACAAGTGAATTAACTTGTGGGCATGCATAAACCAATATGATAAACTCAATGACTGTAATTTTTTATTTTCAACCATTCAATAAATGTCCACTAGTAAATTTTGTCCACTCATTTCAAATTTCTTAATTTTTTTCAATCTCAAAAAAATATTTTTTAAATATTATTTTTCAAACATTTCAATTTTGTTAAAAAGGTCAATTTTTTTTCTTCAAAATCTCAGTCTTTTTTAAAATCTAAATTGTTTTTTTTTTTTTCCAAACTTTTAAACTTTTTCAAACTTATCATAAAACATTTTTTTTCAAATTTATCAATTCTATTCAAACATATCAATTTTTTCAAGATGTAATTTTTTAACATGTTTTTTTTTTAAATTTCAATTGTTTTTTTCAAAATCTATTTTTTTTCCAAACACTGCCAAATAATTTCCAAACTTCTAAACTTTTTCTTTTCTCAAAATCAAAATTTTTTAAAATATTTAATTTTCTTATTCAAAATATTAATTTTTGTGTCAAAACCCCAGTGATTTTTTTAAATCTCAATTTTTCTCAAATATCGCCCATTTTCTTTTTTCAAAATCCTAGTTTTCTTTATAAAACGTTAGCTATTTTTTTTTTAAAACATAATTTTTTTTAGTGTTGGATTTTCAAGAATTCGACGGTTCTAGACCGTTGACGTTTTAAAGGCGCTATAATTGACGGCTTTAGACCGTCGAATTTTTTCGCGCGTAAACGAAAATTTTAGAGCGTAAAAGAAAATTTTCGCGCGCTAATTTCCGACTGTGCTAATTCGACGGTCCTTAACCGTCGAATTTAATGCCCTAAATTCGACGTCTTTGGACCGTCGAATTTTTTGCGTGTTAAATTCGACTGAGATAATTCGACTGTCAGTACCAGTCGAATTTAAGTCGTAAATTCGACGATTCTGAACCGTCGAATTTTTTCACGCGTTAATTCGACTGAACTAATTCGACTGTCACTAACAGTCGAATTTCAGGTCCTAAATTCGACGTCTTTGGACCGTCGAATTTTTTCTAGCGTTAATTTCGACTGACCTAATTCGACTGTCACTAACAGTCGAATTTCATGTCCTTAATTCGACGGGTTTGGACCGTCGAAGTTTTTCGCCCGTTATATTCGACGGTTTAGGACCGTCGAATGACGGAGTCGAATTTAGCGCTTTTTCACGTAGTGCTATGTTGTCCACATGATCCTTGTACCTACCACTTTTTTGTATTCACATCCTAAAGGTTAAAATGATATGAAAAAAACGGATGGAGGGCGTAGATAATACCCATACATCACGGTGGACTCCGCAGAGCTCTGCATGGAGGCATTATCCACTAGGTGGGGGCAGAATGCAGCTTGCCTACAGATCCCCATTATCCTTATGGGGTTTGGCCAGTAACCCCAACACCAACCACCTAGCTAGTGTTAAAGATCTGTGGGTCTCACTATGGTGTCTGTGTTTTATCCACGCCAACCATCCATTTTTCCAGCTCATTTCACAGCATGAGGCAAAAAAATGAGGTACATCCAAATCTCAAGTGGACCACACCACAGAAAGAAATATTGGGGATTGAATGTCTACCATTGAAAACTTCTTGGGGCTAACATAAGTTTTGGATCAATATGATATTTGTATTTTTTTTTTCCCTTCATCCAGGTCTGCGTGACCTCATGAACAGGTTCAGTGACAAATAAACAGTATATTGGGCCATATGAAGGTTTCAACGGTTGGAATCATTGTCCCACTGCTTTCTGTGGTGTGGCCCACTTGAGATTTGGATCTATCCCATTTTTGGGCTCATGACCTAAAATGATATCTTAAAATGAATGGACGATGTGGATATAATACGTACATCATAGTGAGCCCACATAATGGCGCAATCCACTTTCATGCTAGCAAGGATTGTTAGGCGTTGTTTGGGTACTAACCAGGGAATGGACACCACTGTGAGTGCTCCAACCCACGACCTCATATTGAAGCTACCACCAAGTCATAGGGTCGCAGGTCACCAAGGAACGGATTAGCTGTTACCCAGGAAACACCTTAGCAGGTGCAACCCTAACTATGTGGGGACCACCTTGATTTATTTGTTGCATTTCGACTTGTCCATCTAATTTACCATGTTCTTGTCGAATGTCATCCCAAACCTAAAGAAGATCCAAATCTCAGGTAGACCACACCACTAAAAATGGTGATAAATGTCCAGTAAAAACTGTGGGGCACAAAAGTTTTAAATGAAGATGATATTTGTATTTTCCCTTCATCCAGGCCTTCTTTACATTATTAATAGGTTGGATGGGATATAAACATTACGAAAAACCTTATGATGACATTTTGTTGGAATTTCTAATGATGAGGCACAATCACCACTGTTTCCTATGGTATGGTCCACCTGAGATTTGGATCTACTTGATTTTTGGCACCAACTCCTAAAATGGGATGGAGAAATGGATGGACAGCATGGATATACAACACATTATCAAGGTGGGCCCCACAGTAAGGGTAACACCCACTGAGCTATTACTTACCCGGGTGTTGGATGTCAAATAAACATCATGGTGGGCCCTAGAAAGTTTTCAACGGTGGGATTTCAATCTCCACATCTTCCTATGGACATTTCAACCACTTCGAACCCATGTTGAGCACCTTAAATGAACTATAAATAGGTGAGTATCCACTTGAGGAGACGTTAAGCCAGGGCATGGACACTCCAACAAACTCACACCCCACATCAACACACACCAACCAACACTGAACCCATCCGACAACATCGATCGACTCTGAGCTACACTACAGCCCATTCGAACGAACTTCAAACTCCTACACCAAACTAGGAATGGGTGCATGCATATATCCACTTGAGAAGCTGTTATCCCGGGGTACGAAGACTCTAGACACACTCGAACCCCACACCAATATAAATCAACCACCATTAAACCCCTCCAACAACATTGACTGACTCCTACTTATATTGCAGCCCCTTCGAATACACATTGAACTCCTTCATCGAACTAGGAATGAGTGTGTATCCACTTAAGAAGACGTTATCTCAGGGTGCGGAAACTCCGGATACTCGAACCCCACACTGACACTGAACCCCTCTGACAACAACGATCGACTCCAAGTTGCATGTGTTGGGATAGGATATATTGGCACTTAAGTGGTTGGATCAATATTGCCTTTTCATTGATTTTAACGGTTTATTATAATGATGGCCCTCATGGTCCATGGGAGAAAAAAAACTCTAATATTGAAATATGTTAATCTATTGATTTTCTAAAGCTTAGACAGACCATCTATGTTTAAAAGGAACTAGTCCAATCATTCAATATTTGGCTGTTAATTATTTGAGTGTGTGCTTGAAAGGCAAACACTCTGAAAGTATAGTTGTGGTGGGGCCGGATTAGGTGAGACCCCAGATCCATCGAGGTGGGTGGGCCCCCTGATTGTGGGGTCCACAGTGATGTATTTGACCACATATTTGTCGACCATCCAAGTTGAAAGCTTGTTATAGGGTGTGATCCAAAAAATGAAGAAGATCCAAGTCTCAAATGGACCATAGTACAGGAAACAGTGGTAATTGGCCATTAAAATCTTCCTGTGGGACACAAAAGCTTTGGATCAAGATGATATTTTTGTTCTCTCTTCAGTCAGGTCTCTGTGACCTTATACCATGGAAAATTAACATTCTAGTGGAATCCATTAATTTCTAGTGGTGGGGATTCAATCATAATTGTTTCCTATCGTGCGTTCCACCTAAGATTTGGGTCAGCTTCATTTTTTGGATCATGTCCTAAAACGAGCTGTCAAAATGTTTGGACGGTGTGGATTTAAAGAACATATATACAGCACTTTGAACCCTACAATCAGAGGTCCCACCCACCTCAGTGGATTTGGGGTCTCACCTAAGTGGCTCTCAGCCCTGGCAAACATTAACTTAAATTAAATAGACTAAACCGTTCACCACCACTAAGTCACCATTCCAAGTCTGGCTGGGCTGGTGGAACAATTCTAGCCTCTGATTTGCTGAAACATGTTTGTTGAAACACCACCTACTTTCAATTCTAACATTCTAGTGAATGTCCACTGATTTTTTTTTTTTTTTTTTTTTTTTTTTTTTTTATGGGTTAGTTATCACACCCCATTGTTAGTACACCCACCCACCCCTATCACATCACAATGTTAGCCACCCCTACTATGGGAATTGATACCATGACCTCAGTGTTTAAACGAGGCTATCTTCACTCAGTCCACCACTTGAGCTATGGACCTGGGTGTATATGTCCACTATTTAACACTTAGAAAATCAAATAAGCTTAGCTTTTTGCTGGCAATAAATCCAAATAAGAACCATATATAGTTTTACAACCGTAGTTTGAATATGCAATATTTTCTAAGTAACCTGTGTATCATCATGACACCTTTGTACTCAGCAGAACTATTAAAGTTCTCCAAAATATCCGCAGAGTTCTAATCTTTTTGCCATTCTCCATCCCAAGGTAAAGCATATGGATAGGATCATTGGAAGATGAACCCAAATCCAAAAGCTAGAGTCCAATGTGCATCCAATAACAATACAACCTAATGTATTTTACAGAATATTAAATAAGAAGAAAGGTGGGTCCACATTTTAATGGATGGAGGTCTTTTTAGGGTCTGCAGGCGTGAATAAATTAATAAAGGTTGTGACGTGAATTAATTAATAAAGTGTGTGACGTGCTTGACTCACTAGTTATCAATCCTTTGCCTTTTTTTTTCTTTTTTCTTTTTTATTTTATTTTTATGTCACCAGCTTTTTTTTGGAAGAGTAGCTTTATAGTCTGCGTTCACACTGGATACTTCCTTTCCGGTCCCGTATGTGTCCTATGTAACCCTTTTTTTTTAAGGCTACTCACACGAGTAGAACTACAACAGAGAACCAGCAATGTGGGTCAGACCCTGACTGTAGGGCCCACCTAGATGTATGCATTTTATATCCACACCATCAGTCTATTTTTCCATCTTATTTTAGAATATGATCCCAAAATGAAGCTGATAGAAGTTTCTGGTAGACCACACCACAAGAAATAGTGGTCATTGAACTTCAGCCATTAAAAGCTTCCTATCCACCATAATGTTTATTGACCATCCAACCTATTGATAAGGTGGCACAGATCTGAATGAAAGGGGAAAAAAAAAATTAGCTTCAACTAAAATTTTTGTGTCCCACAAAAGGTTTTCAATGGTCATTAACCACTATTTCTTTCTGTTTCCTATGGTGTGGTCCACCTAAAATTTGTATGTTCTTCACTTTTGGAATCATGGCCTACAATAAACCGTAAAATTAGATGAATGGCATGGATATAAAATGCATACATTCAGGTGGGCCTCTGCAGTGAGGGTCTCACCCACACCGCTGTTTCGCGAGTCTCACCCAAGTTCCACTAGATTGGGGTTAACCGTTAAATTGACCTTGATTACATAAATAAGTTAACAAAAAGGACTACTGTAGTAGGAAGATGGTTTTTTGCCCTCCAAAAACTATTCACCGAAGTTTTTTGACCATTTTGCCCATTTGTGTCTTTTCTGACAGTACAACAATTGAATGACCCGCAAGGTAAAGTTAGTTCCTATTGAATATAGGGAGTAGATCCCAACAAAGAGTGAATAAGCCTCCTATATAAGATTAGATCCGTTCATTTGAAGCGGACACCCTTGAAAACTCAGGTGGGACCTTACCAGATTACCACACAACCACTCGATGAGCCACAAAAGTATCAACAGTTTACATTAATTCTGATAATAATTCCCTCATTACAAAAAAAAAAGTCCCACAAAAACGGCCAAATATCCCTTGTTACATGTCCAATTTATGTGATCAAGTAGTTTTTGGAAAGCTAATCAATGATATTTCAAACAAATTTGGAATCTTCATTCAGACACCATTTGATGGCTCAAAAGTGGGCCCAAGTGACCGTGGATTGCTGATCAATAACATGGATCGTAGATGGCCACTATGTCCCACAAAAATGATCATATCTCCCTCGTTACATGTTTGATTTTTGTTTTTAAGTACTTTTCAGAAATCTAATTGAATGAGATTTCAAACGGATTTGGAATCACCTCATTGGACACCATTTGATGGCTCAAAAGTGGGCCCAAGTGACTGCATTTTATCCATGCTATCCATTCATTTTAACTTATCATTTTAAGGCATGAGCCCAAAAGGAGTGTGGATTGATGAACAATAACGTGGATCACTCATCAACAACGTGGATTGCTCAACAACAACGTGGATCACTGATAAAAAAAAATGAGCCCAAGTGACTGTGGATCGTTGATCAAAACTAGGCCCAAGTTACTGTGAATCGCTGATCAACAACGTGGATTGCTGAAACAATGTGGATTGTTGATCAATAATGTGGATCGTTGAAAAGCAATGTGAATCACTGAACAACAACGTGGATCGCTGATCAACAACGTGAATCACTGAACAACAACGTGAATCACTGATCAAAACCAGGCCCAAGTGACTGTGGATCGCTAATGGTTGTTGCAGCGATCCACCATCACTTGGGCCAAGTTTTGATCAGCGATCCACGTTGTTGTTCAGTGATCCACATTGTTGTTCAAGGATCCACATTGTTGTTCAGCGATCCACATTGTTAATAAGCAATCCACGTTATTGTTCAGCGATCCATAGTCACCTTGGCCCAGTTTTGATCACCGATCCACGTTGTTGATCAACGATCCACAGTCACTTGGGGTCAGTTTTGATTGGCGATCCACGTTGTTGTTCAGCAATCCATATTGTTGATCAACGATCCGCGTTGTGTTTCAACAGTCCACACTCCTTTTTGGGCTCATGCCTTAAAATGATCTGTTAAAATGAATGGATAGCGTGGATAAAACACATTCACTTGGGCCCACTTTTGAGCTAGCAAATAGTGTCCAAATGAGGTGATTCCAAATCCATTTGAAAGTTCATTCAATTAGCTTTTCGAAAAGTTCTTGATCACAAAAATCAGACATGTAACGAGAGAGATATGGCCATTTTCGTGAGACATAGTGCCCATCTACAATCAACATCAGCGATCCAAAGTCACTTGTGCCCACTTTTGAGCCATCAAATGGTGTCCAAATGTGGTAATTCTAAATCCATTTAAAATCTCATTCAATTAGCTTTTCAAAAAGTACTTGCTCACGAAATTGATCATGTAATGAGGGAGATACGGCTGTTTTGGTGGGACACGGTGAACATCTACTATCCATGTTGTTAATCAGCAATCTATAGTCAATTTGGCCCACTTTTGAACCATCAAATAATGTCCTAATAAGGTGATTCCAAATTCGTTTGAAAGCTTATTCAATTAGCTTTTTGAAAAGTAGTTGATCACAAAAATCGGACCTGTAACGAGGGAGATATGGCCATTTTCGTGCGACATTTGAGCCATCACATGGCGTTCAAATGAGCTAATTCCAAACCTGTTTGAAAGATTATTCAATTAGCTTTCAAAAAACTACTTAATCAAACAAATCAGACATGTCACGAGGGAGATATGGTCATTTTCATGGGACCTTTTTGTGTAATGAGGAAGTTATAACCGGAATTAATGTAAATTGTTAATACTTTTGTGGCCCACCGAGTGGTTGTGTGGTAATCTGTAGGGTCTTACCTGGGTTTCCAAGGGTGACTGCTTCAAATGAACGGATCTGATCTTGCATGGGAGGTCCATTCACTCTTTGTTGGGACTCTCTCTCTCTCTCTCTCTCTCTCTCTCTCTCTCTCTCTCTCTCTCCATTCGGTCGAAAGTGACTTTAGCTTGCGGGTCACTCAACTATCACACCATAAAAAAGGTGCAGATGGGCAAAATGGTAAAAAAACTTCAATGAATAGTGTTTCGAGGCCAAAATATCTTTGTCTGCTACAGTAGTCCTTTTTATTGACTTATTTCTGTAATCGGGGTCAATTTCACAGTTAACCTGCTCAATTGCCACCATGATATATGGGTTTTATCTACGCCATCCATCCATTTTTCAGATCATTTCAAGGCATGAGTCTAAAAATTGGACAGGTCCAATGCTCAAGTGGACCTCACGATAGGAAGCAACGGTGATAATTAAACTCGCTGTCAAAACCTTCCTAGGGGTCACCGTGATATTTATTTGCCATCCAACCGGTTCATAAGGTCATATAGACTTAGATGCAAGGAAACACAAATATCATATTGATTCAAAACTTTTGCCAGTCACAGGAAGCTTTTAATGGTGGGAGTTTAATCCCCAGTACTGTGTGGTCCACTTGATCCTTGTATTTGCCTCATTTTTAGATTCACATCCTAAAATGATATAGAAAAATGGATGGAAGGCATAGATAACACCCATACATCAAAGTGGGCTCCACGGATCTCCGCATGGACAGATTATCGTCTAGGTGGGGGGCAGGATGCAATCCACTTCCCTGCTGATAGGGTTGTACATCGAGTTGAGTCGAGTCAAGGTGGGCCAAACTTGGCTTGACTCGTATGTGCTCTTCTTGAGTTCGAGCCCTCGAGCTTAAGCTCGAGCTCACCCTCGAGCTTTCCATTGGAGCTTGCCTTGTTTGCTAAAACTTTCGAGGCGAGCAACTAGATCGAGTTGACGCCAGCTTACCTCGAGTCGAGTCGAGCTTGCTCCCACCTCAATTTATTATATTTTTTGCTACAAAATACAAATTAAAAGTCAACAACATTAAGTTCAAGAAGTCACATAAAATTGCAATCAATGGCTGCATATGTTGTTTGGTCTTACCATAGCCCCTGTTTTGTAGATGTGTATGGTGTGTGGTCTCATCGTACATACCACCTGTTTCGTGTACTGTGTAAAACACATAACCACTGTCTGCTCACCATGTTTTGTACTTGAGATTACTCAATCCATCGGGTATGCTCAATAAGGAATGTTCTCACCTGAACAAAATAGTAGGATTAAGAACCCTTTTAACATGTGAGGGTTTTATATGTCCTAAGCTTGGACCCCAATGTGTGTGTGGGGGAGGGGGGGGAGAGAGAACCAGGAAATAGGAAGATTATGATTTTTTTTTAACAAATATTTATATGAAACGAGTTGAGTCGAGGTCGAGACGAGTTGAGCTTGAATCAAGTCGAGTTTCAAGTCTAGTCGAGTGACCCAATGGTCGAACTTGACTCGATTTCTGACTTGAGCTCCTAAATGAAGCTTGACTTGACTTGTTCTACTGAGTCGAGGCAAGTTTTTTTCGAGTCGAGTAGATCGAGTTTCTCGAGCTGACTTGGCTCATGACTAGCCCTTCCTACTGATCCCCGTTATCCTTGCGTGGTTTGGACAGTGCCCCAACACCCTTTCAGTTCAAAGGTTTGAAAACTCTGTATCGACAGTTCAAAGTGCTTGATGGTTGGAATCACCCTTTCAGTTCAAGGTTCATTGATCAATTGGACCCAAGGAATAGAGAACTTTTAGAAATTGTCTCTTTACAATTTAAGAAATGATGCTTAGATCTTCTGCCTGCACAATTAATGGTCATTCATCACTGTTTTTCGTGGTATAGTCCACCTGAGATTTGGATCTTTTTAAGGTTTGAGATCATATCCTAAAATGAAACGGAAAAACAGATGGACGGTGTGGATAATATACAATTTAAGAAATGATGCTTAATTAGATCTTCTGCCTGCAAAACGTACAAAGCAATCTGAAATTTACTCTTTTTTTAGCCATTCATTTGTTTTGCTATGATGTGCCCCACCTGAGTTGTGAAATCACATGGTTTCTATGTCAGAAGATCTAAACATTGGAGCGCATATGATGGAAAGCTATGATCTCACCCATGTCTGTGGAATTCCTCTGCTTGCAGGATTTGGCTGACCTAGAATTATTAGAAAAGAGGCACACGACTGAGATTGGAGATTCTATAATTGTGTTGATGCCTTGTGTCAAAGACTCGGGCCCATAGTGACCGTCCCTTTTTTTTTTTTCTCTCTTTGATGCCAGATCGTCCAAGATTTCCAATCATGGCCGCATCATCAGATCAATGGTTGGGATCATATCAACAGGCTATGCAAATTGACAAAATATGGCACCTAAAGTAAAGGTCGGCACCGATCTGGATGGCTGAAAAGGTCAAATCGATTGGTAAACAGTGCTAGCCCCACCATGGACAGATTGGACAATTTGGGCTGTCGATTGATATAGAACAGTTATATGGCTCACAGAATGGATGATCCCAAAGGATGGGCCTTATTGGACAATATGGCTCACCCATCGCAGCTGGGAGGATGGTCTGTTTTTATTATTGGTGGGCCCACTGCAGAAGGTTTGGATCGATCGACGGCTAACACCTTTTATTAAAAACCGAGGAGAAAAAATGAAAAAAAAAAATAGAAAAATAGGAAATGAACAAAAAAAAAAATGCCAGAAAAAGGAAGCAGATTGACGTACCGAGTAAACTCTACGGGGTCCACCATGATTTATGTATTTTATCCACTCCATCCATCCATTTTACCATATAATTTTAGGGCTTGAGCACAAAAATGAAGCATATCCAAAGTTCAAGTAGACCACACCACAAGAAACAGTGTGAATTGAACATCTGCCGTTGAAAAACTCTTGGATCAAACTGATATTTTGTTTCCCTACATTTATGTCTGTGGGAGCGGATTAGCTGTTACTTACCCTAACCGTGTAGGGCCCACCTTGACATATTTGTTATATATCTACACCGTCCAACTGTTTTTCCATATCATTTAAGGACGAGATCCAAAATCATAAGAACATCCAAATTTCAGGCGGACCATACCAATAGAAACATTGATTAATAATTATTAAAAACTTTTTGTAGGCTACACAAGTTTTGAATCGATCTGATATTTCTAATTTACCTTTATCCATATTTTCTTGACATTATAAACAGGTTTGATTGCAAAATAAACATTATTAAAATCATATAATAGGTCCTTTTGAATTTTTAATGGTAAAGCACTCAATCACCGCTGTTTCGTGTATTATGGCCCACCTGAGATTTGAATCTGCATAATTTTTGGTACACTGTCCTAGAATGGTCCGGAGAAACGAATGGACGGATTGGATATACCTCACATCATCAAGGTTGGCCCTATTGTAGGGGTAACACCCACCATGCTGTTACCGGGGTAACACCTAATCTGCTCCCTATGTCTGCTCCCTATGTAGTGGTGATTGAATGCTTATTAAAAACTTCTCAGTGTCCACTTAGCAGGGGTTGACTGACTGCGTGATGAGTGGTCCTCATCTCTCACACGTGTGAGTCATTGTATTGGGCAAGGAAGGGGAAAGCCCCCTCCCTTCCCTATATAATACCTCCCAACCTTTTCTCTTCTTACACATCCCAAATCCTCCCCTCAACCAAAACCAAATGGCTCTCTTCCTCCTTTCCTTTCTTGCTAATAAAGCATGTCCATTTCCAATCTTCTCCCTTCTCCTTTCCTTTTTTAGGTTTCTTTTATTCTCTTCCCTACTTTTATCCTCCTCTTTTGTCTTATCTAGTGTCAGTAACAGTAAGGCCTTGTCAATCCAACAGCAATGCACTGAAGATCACTTCTCTGCTTTGCTCCACTTGAAACAGGGCTTTGACTTCTCAGACGAGTACTGCATGACTACGCTCTCCTCTTGGAATCCTGATAACAGGGATTGCTGCTCTTGGGAAGGCATCACCTGCGATGGTGCCCCTGGTCACGTGACCGGTCTTGACCTCAGCGAGCTCAATATCTTGGGTTGGATTGATTCTGCAAGCCTCTTTCATCTTCAGAGCCTTCAGAGGCTCAACCTCGCTTACAATGACTTCGATCCCTCTCCAATTCCTTCTGGGTTTGAACAGCTCACCAGTTTGACCCATCTCAACCTCTCTTATTTGCAATTTTATGGCCAAATCCCGCTGGAAATCTCCCGCTTGACCACTTTGGTGTCCCTCGATCTTTCTTACAATGAATATTACAATGGTTCGGGCTTTGAATACCTGAAACTGGAAAACCCAAGCATCAGAGAACTGCTCCAAAACCTGTCGAGGCTGACAGAACTCCATCTGGACTACGTAAATATCCCAGTGCAGGGTAGCGAGTGGGGCCTGGCCTTATCCTCAGCACTCCCTCATCTCCGCAAGTTGAGCTTGAGAGATTGTGGTCTTTCAGGCCCCATCCATTCTTCACTTTCCAAACTCCATTACCTATCTGAACTCGATCTCAGTGGAAACAATCTTTCTTCGGTGGTACCTGTTGAAGTCCCTAACTTCATAGGGAACTTGTCTTCTTTAACGTCATTGCATATCAGTTATTGTGGATTGTATGGAAAAATTCCGGAGAGTATTTTCAGGCTGCCAAACCTACAAACCCTCGATGTAGGATTCAATCCACTTCTCACAGGCCAAATCCCTCCAAACAATACTCTCAGGCAGCTGTACCTATCCGATACTGGATTCTGTAGCACGCTACGGGATTCATTCGGTAATTTGAAACTGCTGACCATGTTAGTACTCCAAGAATGCAACCTATCTGGTCAACTGCCATCCTGGCTTGTGAAGCTCGACAAACTCATGTATTTGTATCTTTCATCCAATGGGTTCAGTGGACCATTGCCATCCTCACTTGCCAACCTCAGCAACCTCGTTCATTTGTATCTTTCATCCAATGGGTTCAGTGGACCATTGCCATCCTCACTTGCCAACCTCAGCAACCTCGTTCATTTGGATCTTTCATCCAATGGGTTCAGCGGTCCAATCCCATCATCATTGTTTTCACTTCCATCATTACGAGAGCTTCGTCTCCAAGAAAACCAATTTAGTGGTCAACTTGGGGAGTTCCCAGACGCATCCTCTTCATTACTTGAGATCATTGTGTTGAATGACAACCAGTTGGAGGGGGCTATTCCAAGGTCAATCTTTCAACTCACCAAGCTTACAGAACTCTCGCTTTCCTCCAATGGTTTCAACGGCACAATCCCTTCTTTATATGGAAATTCACTTCATAATTGTATAGTGCTCGACTTGCACAACAATTCACTTAGTGGGACCATCCCATCTTCATTCTTTTCACTCCCATCATTACGAGAGCTGTATCTCCAAGATAACCAATTTAGTGGTCAACTTGGCGAGTCCACAACCCATCCCCTTCTCTGGAGGAAATCGACTTGGATAACAATAAGTTGGAGGGAACTATTCCAAGGTCAATCTCCAAGCTTACATCTCTCTGGCTTTCATCAAACAATTTCAGTGGTGACATGGACCTTGGCTTATTCCAAAACCTTAAGAACCTCAATGTCCTCGATCTTTCAGATAACAGCTTCTCAGTCAATGATGGCCAAAGCAATTCAACTAGCTCCATGTACCTCCCCAAAATTGAATTTTTGTTATTAAGATCTTGCAACATTACCAAATTTCCAGATATCTTAAGAAAACGAGAGGGGATGCAGTCAATAGACCTTTCCAACAACAGTATCAACGGTGAAATACCAAAATGGCTATGGAAGGTTGGGAATGGTACCTTATTTTATTTGAATCTTTCTCACAATGCCCTGGAGGGATTAGAGCAACCGTTTCCTCATCTTTCCTTAAGTTCGTTGCAGTATCTTGACCTAAGCTTTAATAGGCTAGAGGGCTCAATCCTGATCCCACCACCGTCCACCGTTTTCTATACGCTTTCGAGTAATAATCTTAGTGGAGAAGTTCCCTCAGTTTTTTGCAATTGCACTTCCTTACAAGTCCTCGATCTTTCTGACAACCGCTTCAATGGTTCAATTCCACGATGTTTGGGTGAAATCAGTGATTCCCTCATTGTGTTGAATCTTGGAGGAAATACATTTGATGGCACCTTGCATCAAACATTCAAAGAGGGGTGCACTCTAGAGACGCTTGATCTCAATGGAAATCAGTTGGAAGGGCAGGTGCCAGGGTCGTTGGCCAAGTGTAAGAAGCTGAAGGTGTTAAACCTTGGAAACAATCAAGTACATGACACCTTTCCTTTTTGGTTGGAAAATTTGTCCCAATTGTGCATTCTCATCTTGAAATCCAACAAATTTCATGGCACCATTGGACAACCCCGATCAAATCACTCCTTTCCATTGTTACAAATCTTCGACCTCTCTTCCAATAGCTTCACGGGTATCTTATCGTCAAATATGTTCAAGAGCTGGAAGGCAATGATGGAGGAGGCCAAATCCCAATCTCAATTCCTCAGCAAAAAATTTGACAATGGCCGATACTATCAAGATAAAGTGACTATAATGAGCAAAGGGCTAGAAATGGAATTGGTAAAGATCCTTACTGCCTTCACAGTAATGGATCTCTCAAATAACCAATTTCATGGAGATATTCCGGAATCAGTTGGGAATCTGAAATCATTGGTTGTGCTTAATATGTCCTATAATAATTTTACAGGTCGTATTCCAATGTCACTCGGCAACATAAAAGCCATTGAGTCATTAGATCTCTCACATAATAGTGTGTCAGGAGAGATCCCTTGGCAGCTGCTAAAGCTAAACTTCCTCGCCGTATTGGACCTTTCACAAAACCTCCTCGTTGGAAGCATACCACAAGGTCAGCAATTCAATACATTCGAGAATAAATCCTTTCTAGGGAATTCAGGATTATGTGGCACTCCACTGTCGAAGAAATGCGAACACGTCGAGGCCTCACCACCACTAGCACAATCGAAAAGTAAATTTGATTGGAAATCCATGTGGATTGGGTTTGGAGCTGGCTACGGAGTGGGATTGGGAATTCTTTTTTGGACTCTAGCACTTTGGACAAAGGGAATGAAAGAATTCACTATATTTATTGATAAAGTGCTTTTGTTGATTTTTCCATGTGAAGTGTTTCTTTTAATGCATCGATACTAAGAGGATTGGAGCTAGGAGAAAAGAGAGAACTGATCAAAGAAACTGAAGCATAAGGAAAGAAGGATCATATTTATAATTTTATCTCTAATGTATCCAAGTATATGTTGATGGCTATAGAATAGGTGAGGCTTGTCCCCTCTTTGGAGTACACCTGAATGTTTGTACAATTTTTTATTAAATCAACAAAGTTACAGGTGGTGCGCTCCCACCTTTCTGGAAGAAAAAAAAATCCTATACATTAATGGTTTCATATTTTATGCTTGTGGCTTTCATTTAATTAGTTCTATTAATTTGTTAAGCACAATATTAATTATTCAATTTCCACTACTTAAGCCTTATATTATTGGCACTAAGTCATGGTTGGGTCTCGAGACAATTCGTGACTTGACTGGGTTATTGGCCAATCTGAAATGTCATTATTTCACATGGGATGGCCTCCATGAATCCAACCTGAAATTAGGGGAGACGGTTGAAGAAATCTAAGGATAATGGGTTCCCCCTCTAATGAACTATAGTTTAGACAATTTAATTTGAAATATGCAATTTCCGAGTAACCTGCATATCATCAATAACACCTTTGTACAAAGTCAAGAGTATCAAAATATTTCTCTATGATATTATTATAGTTTTTATCTTTTTGCTACACAAGCTGAGGAACATGTATTGGACCATTGAAAGATGAACCCAGATCAAAAGAGTCAAGACCTTATGTACCCTATAACAATAGGTTGGACTTTATTCTAACGAGTATTGATTAAGAAAGTGGGATCACATATGGAGGTATCTCTTGGACCCAGAGTGGGTGTTGAACTCTGCTACCACAGACATGGTGACATTACCTCATGGGATTTTATTGGACCATGTGTCACGGCCAGAGATCGGGCTACAAAAAACATGTTTGAAAGCTGTTGGATGAGAACTGGGGGAGAAGATTAGGTGTTACCTGGTAACGCATTGGTGGGTGTTACCCTGGCCGTATGGAGCCCACCTTGATAAATGTGTTGTATATCCACTGTCCATCCGTTTTTCCAACTCATTTTAGGACTTGATCCCAAAGATTAAGCAGGTCCAAATCTCAGGTGGACCACACCATTAGAAACTATGGTGATTGACCATTAAAAACTTATTGTGGGCCAAAAGTTTTGGACCAAGCAGGTCTTTGTATTTTCCATTCAACCAGGTATCTTCGACCTTATCAACAGGTAGTTTTTAATGGTAGGCATTGAATCAAAACTGTTTCCTGTAGTGTAGTCCACCTCATATTTGAATCTGATTAAGTGATAGGAACACGTCTTAAAATGATCTGGAACGGATGGACAGCATGGATATATAATAAATTCGCCAAGGTGGGCCCCACGGTCAGGGTAATACCCACTAACGTGTTACCCATGTAAAACCTGATCGGCTCCCCCAAATTGCATAAGGAGTTGCTGGAAAAGCTCCTTGGCGCCGCCACCCGTGGTCCCTCCATGACGTATGGGTTTTATCCACACCGTCCATCCATTTTTCCAGCTCAGTTTATGGCATGAGCCCAAAATTTAGGCAGACTCAATTATCAGGTGGACAGGAAACAGTGGTGTGATTGAATGCCCACTGTTAAAAACTTCCTGAGGCCACAAAGGTTTTGAATCAATCTGATACTTGTGTTTTCCATTCATCAGGCCTGTGTGTTGGATGGCAAATAAACATTACAGTGCACCCTATGAAGCTTTTAATGGTGCAACTTCAATTTCCAGTATTTTCCTGTGGATGGATGGCGTGAATAAAGCACAAAGATTCGGCAGGGTTAGGTAGAGTGTATCCAAGAAGGCCCATCTCTTATGTGGCCCAATCAAATCCCACCATAACGTATCACCACGAAGGTCCCTGGTGGCAAGATCACCATGCAATTCTCGTCTGCCTTTCCATGTTCCCATCTACGCAGCTATCCATGCGAGCATGAATAAACTGGAGTGCGGATGCAGATTGTGTACTGCCCTGCTTGCACTGGCATTGGTAAAGGCAAGAAATGGGATGTGATTGGTGGAGCCAAGCCTGTCAAAGATGGGCCCCATCTCCAACAGGCTGGGCTCTACCTATCACACCCCGCCCTGCCATGCCTGTACCGATGTTCTACATGCAAGTGCAGTACCAAATCTGCATCCTCGATGAGCACAAGTTTCTATAGGGCCAGGTTGATCCTTATTCTGGACCCCAAGTTTCTCTCTCATTGTCATTAACTTCTTTTTTAAGATGGTTTTGCCAAACACTCCCACAAAATATGGGGAGATAAATTACGATCCCACAATCCATTGATTGGCAGACATCCAAACAGTCCCTCAATTTCTAGGACACAATAAGCTTAGCTTGACGCACCAAAGACCAGCTCACCAGCAAAAGGAAAAGGCCACAGTATCAATTGACAAAGAAAAAAGTTACATTAATTTCAATACATTGTAATGTTACAGTTCTGATTTGGCGAAAACTGAACCCGGTTCTCAATTGAGATTCCAAGCAATGCAATTCCAAGATTTACATAAATTACATATGAAGAAATCATAGAAATCTCTCTACCAATCCTACAAAAGAAAATCATGCCATCGGAGCCATCGCAGTGAATCTTTTGTTACAAGTCAGCTGCTCATCCAATGCCAGTCTTGGGTTCAAAAATCTTAACAACCATCAACACATCAATGCCCTGTCACCCGCCTATCTTCTCTCAGCTGTATGCATGTTATGGGAAGAGGATACAAGGAAATAATGGAATTAAGCTGAGTAAGCATGCCAAGATCTTCTCTGTTCGGCTACCATATCAAATTCCTCTCTCAACAGAGGAAAAAAAAACCAATCTGGAATCATAAAGAACGCTATTCCAGAAGAATAAAAATGAGTGTGTTGAGAATTGTAAATGAAGTCCTAGATCTCAATTTCTTATGCAAATGAATCCATTCCTTTCAACCTCCGAACAACCAAAATTACAGAATTCAGCTTCAGTCATTCCACACAATGTCTCCTCTCTGCAAGTAGACAAATCAGGTTGTTTTCTTCTCCCAAATCACTTCCCGAAACAGCGCACTTTCTGAACCCAAGCTAGAATTCACAAACCGTTGTATCTTGGTCAATATCCCTTGAGATGCAATGGGCCCTAAAACTACAGTGCCTCTAGGCAATACAGCGGAGGATTCTCGTGCTTGGTATTTTCCAGCTGGGGGAGGGGAACGGCATTAGCCGACATCGGCTTAGTGATATAAATTAACGAAAAACAAAAACTGCACACGCAGTCAGCTGCAATGGATCTTATCTATTTTCCCGGTGTGAATTCCTTCTCAACTAGGCTGAACATCTCTTTCAGGCGATCAGCCAGATTTGATATCACATTCTTTGTAATCCTTTTCTGATGCTTGGTGCTTTTCAGCCAGGCGATTCCCATGAATACTTGGACATTGCATGCCTTCGATCTAGATGGGAGATCCTCAACCTGGTATCTTATCTGAAGCTGCAAACCAAACAAAAGCAATGATTACACACGAAATGCATGCATCCCAATCTGGAAAAAAGGGCAACCCTTAAAGTGGATCCTGTGGATCAGTGATCCACAGGGTCCAACCATGAATGTGAGATGCACCAAAAAAATCTCTATATTGGAAGATCAATCAGTGGCCTACAATTCCTGGCCATGATAATTCGTGGAATAAATAACCAGATGAAGCAAATCCATACGCTGAAATAATCGCCGAGCGGGACCCCCTGGAGGGTCATGACCTCTTCAAGAACCCATCCGTTTCTGTCAGGAATGGGGGATTTTTGCTGTGTGCTTGTCACTTGCCCTCCGTAACGAGAGACATGCTTGTCAAACTTGTAACAGAGCTGTCTTTGGTACACATCGTTCTTAACGAATTCCCATGGAGTAGAAGAGTAATCAAGACAACCGACTTTCTCCATTACTTTACGGTCCAAGTAACCTCCGTTGAACAGTTCTATTAATGAGTTGGCCTGAGATGCACAATAAATAAATAAATAAATAGAGAGAGAGAGAGAGAGAGAGAGAGAGAGATCCTTTTTTTCTTTTTTTCTTTTTGAAATGGTAACAATTTTATTAGAAAGCGGGCTAGAGCCCGAAAAAAAACCAACAACCCTACAAATCTAACAAAGAAAGAAGCATGCAGGCCTCAATACAATGAAAAGAAGAAGCCCACTCGACAACTAATCTCTTAGCTTTGCGAGTAACCCCTAAAGCCGATTCTTCCTTTTTTTGAAGCAACGTCGATTGTGCTTGCCCCAAATGGCCCAAGGAACAGCCATAACTGATAGCCTCCAAATAATCTTCGCCACTTTCCCAAGGTTGCACTCATGCTGGGAGGCCAGAAGGGAGGAAAAAGATCATGGCATAACCCAATGAAAGCTAAAAGAAGATAAGAGATTGTCCCAAATCTTAAGTGGCGAAACTGCAAAGGACAAAGATGTGATCAACTGACTCAGCATTCCGCAAACAGAGAAGGCACACATTTGGCAGCACCATGCCCCTTGTGCAGAGGTTATCGACCATAAGGATCTTGTTCCTATTTGCCAACCACATAAAGGCCACCACCTTCGTCGGAGAGCCGTACTTCCAAAATTGATAATTGCAGCTAGACGATGGAGAAATTCCGGATAGAAGCAGATATAAGGAGTGAACTGAGAACCCATCTGCCCCCGGACCTTTCCAAATCAGTTCATCCTCCTCACCTATCGCAATCTGGACCAGCGTTTTAAATAGCTATGCTACGTACCGTAGCTTAGCCTTAACGCTACGTAGCTCATGAAAATAGCTTAAGTCACATGTAGCCTACGCTACATGATAATTTGCATATGCTACGCGCTGCATAAACTAGGCCACACGCTACGTGCCTCACATTACAAGTTATTTTTTATTACAACATTAAAATCAAATAATATTTTCGATGATTTATTACATTTTTTTATTTTCAATATTTAATGCTTTTAGTAAAAATAATGTAAGTAATAGTATTAAATTAGTTTTGTTGCTCTTTCTTTTTCTTTTATACGATTACCCTTTTCTTACTTCAAGTCGTGTTTGGTTGCACCAAATATCATGAAAATTTGTTAAATTTCATTATTAATTAGTCTAATTTGGTGAATATCATGGAATTAGTGCAACCAAGAACAACCTTAATTAAAATCTAGAAGTAACGTGTAGCTTACGCTACACACTATGTGTCTTACGCCTCACACTTCAGAGGGGTGAACGCTACACTACATGCTATTCACTATTTAAAACACTGATCTGGGCAAAATTTCGCCTTTCAAGCAAGGCTAAAACAGATCTAAATTCCTGCTCAGACATATCTCTACGAAAGGGGGGCATCCACACTCCACACTACTACACCACTAGTTTCCAAAAAGTATCTATCAATTGAGGTAAACTTTTCCGGGACCAGCAGATATAAATCAGGAAAAACATTTTTCAACAGTCCTTCCTCCAGCCAAGAGAGAGAGAGATCATAATTGACCCAAAATGCTCAAATTAAAACTTGAGTTCAAACTCCATATGTTTGAAAAGAAAAAAACTCATATATTAATTAAAAGTTTAAATTCTATATTTTTGAAAAGGACAAACTCATATATTAATTAAAAGTTTAAACTCTATATGTGAAAAAAAAAATCTTATCTTGGGCAAATCTGAATTAAACACGTTTTTTGTTTTCGATACAACACATTTTATTCAAAAAGAAAATCTTTTGGGGGCAATTCCAAAAATAGAGATTGGTGATCACCACCCATTGTTAAAATGAGTACAAGGTGAAAAGTTTTAGTGGAGACCAACCGATTTATATGTAGATTACTTGAAAAGGAAGGATACAATTTTACCTTTCAAAAAAAATGAAGGATACGAAGAACACCATTCAACTATATGTATATTCATCATCATCATCATCATCATCTAAGCATCATCCCAATTCATTGGGTCAGCTACATGAATCCTTTTCCACCATTCCACTCTATCAAAGGCAGGTCATCAAGTCTTTTCTTACTACTTCCACCACATGCTTTTGGGCCTTTCCTTTGCGCTTTTAGCGCCTTCAACTTGTACCAATCCTCTCCTAATTCCTAACTAGTGCAGCTCTTGGTCCCCATTGGACAAGCCCAAGCCATCATTACCAATTGTTGCTGCTCCTATCTGTATATTATTGCCATAAATATAGAAATTCTATTTATTCTATTTTTAGCCTTATTTATATATAATATATAGACATACATATGCACATACATAGCTGTTTTTTTGCTTTGTTTTTCTTTTATTTTTTTTTCCTTTTTCTATTAAACCCAAACGATTCATTCTTATAACATTTGACATTTCCTTTTTTTTCCTCATATTCTTACAATGGTACTAGCACTTGTATGTGGGTGTTGCTAAAGATATACAAAAGAAAAGGAGTGAGAATCATCTTTCTAGTACACATGACATATTTGGGCCATCCATGTGCTTGCCAGCATGAACATATCTTGGCCCAAAAAAGAGGTTGGTCAGCTCATCAGGGGGGTATAATGGAAATATGGCTAAAATAAATTAACTGACTATCCGCATTCAACATACATGTGCTGCCTAAATGAAGAGCATGGTATTCCATAACAATAATGGTTTTGCCGCAATGGCCACCGCCATTACCATTATTGTTACTAAGGCCTTTTTTCTTTTTTCTTTTTTGGTTTGGAAAAAAAAACCGTGTTTTGGCCCCTATAACGGGTCTTTTTTTTTCGTAACAGCCATTGAAGGCCTCGTCACATGTAACAGTTACCACCAGCCGTTACGTAACCATTTTGGAACACCTTGATAATGAGCACATCAAGCTACTGTCCAGATCTCATGCATACCATGCTCACATTGAGCGCTACAAAGATGTTTTTATATCCTCTTCATTCTCTATTTATCATTATCATCTTAGCCATTCTCCCAACAATTTGGGATTGGCATTTAAGTGGCTGATTGGCAAAAGTTTTATGACCAGCTGCCCGCCAGATAGAGACAATGTCGTACATGCGCATGTTTTGAGAGAGAGAGAGAGAGCTCACAGGAATAGGAAGAACAGAGGAATAAACCTCGGACATGCTAGCATCTTCTATTCCCAAGAAAGATCCACTCTCTTCAGTTTGGAGGAACTTGGCATCGGATTCTTCTTCGACTATTTGAACCTTCTGCTCAGGACTCAAAGCTCTTGCCTTCCATAGTGCCATGATGGTCCTGTTTCATAGAAGTAAATAATTTAATTACTTAGCGAATTGTCAACTTGTAAAACAATGTCAAATAAATTAATGACATGCAAAACTACTGAAGAAAGTGGGACCAATGCCACATCCATGAAGGTATAGGCCCTAGAGGAAGGAGAAGATAGAATTGATAGATTTCTAGCTAATTGTGGCTACACCTAAAATAATAACTCGGGTCAAGTGATGTTGGAATGACATATGAGCGTCGACCCATTTGAAAGCTCATAGAGTTAGCTCTACAATAAGCCCAAGATTATGCAATTTAGATACTAATGGAGCAAATCATAACCAAAATCTGTAGAGTATCACGCATCAGAGAATTTGAAAGATAAAGTGATCACGTGGCTCTAGGTTCCTAACATGTGTGGTGGATATATGATAGACTAATTTTTTATTTCTAATCTTTGAGACTTCAAAAAGGTTCTGGAGTTCTCAAAGTTTCTAAAGGTGCTGTTTATCAGAGTTGTTTGATATGTTAACTTAATTGGCAGTTTAATTTTAGTTAGAAATCATTAATACTTAAGAGTTTCTTTTCTATTATTTTCAGTTTCTTGGCTTTTAAAAGTTATTTTGAGAGGAGGAGAAAGGGTTTCTTTTAAGTTAGGAATAATTAGTTCTTGGAATCTTTTAAGAAAGTAATTATTCTTTGGATAGCATAATCTACTTTCCTTCAGGTTTGAAGTCTATTCATGAGTTCTAAGGAGTTCTAGAAGGTCCACTGTTTCAGATCTTGAGCATAATCTACTTTCCTTCAGGTTTGAAGTCTATTCTTGAGTTGTAAGTGGTTCTAGAAAGTCTAGTGTTCTATGTATAGACAATATCAGCCAATATTTTCAGTAATGATTGTTGGTGATATGATTCCATCTTGGAATACAATAAATAAATAAAATAAATTGTATAATGATAATATTGTCTTTACATGCCGATATATCATGATATCTTTGATATTACCTGATATTTCCCATGATATCTGCGATATTTAGACTTAGAGATGTTTGCGATATTTTCCTCTTACAACTTCCCACTTAGAGAACTTAATGCATAGGTTTCTCCTGATTAGTCTTCTCTGCTTCACATCTCATCTTCATTGTGCCTTTCAATCACGGAAATGACTTTTAATCACTTACATGACAACTTCCTCATCACATCTTCTTCCTTGTGAAATTTTTGTTCTTTTACTTGCCTACCAATAGCGCTCTTAATACTCGGGTCTCTATTCAGTTTTTTATTTCCTTAATTGCATTCTATTCAATTCTAACTGTGTAATCCCGCATCTTTTAACATCTTGTAAAGTGCCACTGAAAAATTCCACCATTTTCCTAAAGTTCCAAACATTTCCCTTGAACTACAATACATGTGATATTTCCCAACATTTCCCATGATATTTCTGTATCCCGAGGATTCAATGCATAGCCCAATACCGATACTTCGAACATTGATTTGATAATGAATTGAGTAAAAAGCCTTTTGACATTAGGAAATTGTTTCTGATATTGGTTTGATAATGAGTGCTTTTTAAAGGAAATTTTACAAGAAACTACATAATATAAAATTTACATTCATGTACCTTTTTGAAAAGGATTTTCAACAAGCTACACCATTTAAGTAATTATCATCGGAGTACCTTCCATCATATCTCTTAACAGAAGTTGGGATTGGCCATGCCAGCAAAGGGGTTAGTGGCTCAGGTGGGCCCCACTGTGATGTTTATGTGAAATCCACCCAAGTACTAGGCGTGTCACCCCATGTTAGGCCCTGGGTCCAAAAATCAGCCCCATCTATGGTTCAAGATGACCACACAATTGGAAACAGTGTATAGGGCAACCCTCAGCCTCCAAACTGTTTCCTTCGTGTGGCCCACCTAAATCACATATGCGCCTGATGTTTGGGCCCCGAGCCTAAATTTTGGTGGCATCTAACGGCTGGAGTGGATTTCTTATAATCATCACGATGGGTTCTATAAAATTCAAGGGTGGACATCTCTCTCCTAATTGTTTCCTTTGGTGTGGCCCAATTGAATCACAAGTCAGCTTTTTTTTTTCTTTTCTTTTTTTGGCCACGAGCCTAACGTGGGATTATACATCTAATGGTCGAAGTGGATCTCACATAAAAATCACTATTTATAGATCAAAAACTTAGGTGGGCATCCGGTTCAATTTCTATGTTTTCCCCCTTAACGGTTGCCAATGAGATGCCACCCTTGATTTTTTCTTTTCTTTTTTTTTAGGGGGGGGGGGGGGGGGCGCAAAAAAAAAATAGGCTGACCTGTGATTCAAGTGGGCCGCACCAAAGGAAACAGTTAGGAGAGACACTCTCACCCTTGATTTTTACAGAGCTCACCACAATGATTATATGAAATTCACTCCAACCATTAGATGCCACACCAAAATTTAGGCTTGGGACCCAAACATCATGCCCATCCATGATTCAAGTGGGTCACACAAAGGGAACTGGTTCGGAGGGTTTGGGTTACCCGGTACAGAGTTTCCAATCGTGTGGTCCACCTAAACCCTAGGCCTAATATGGCGTGATGCACCTGCTTGTCAGGGTGGATTTCACATAAAACATCATGATAGGGACCACCATGCCACCAACCCCTTTGATCAGATGGCCGACCCCAACTTCCGTTAAGAAATCTAACAGAAAGTACCCAGATGATAATTACTTAAATTAATGAGGTGGCTTATGGAAAACCATTTTGGAAAAGGTACCAAAATGAAAATTCTATATTAAGTAGGTAGTTTTTTTTTTGTAAAAACACCTTATTGAAGTTGTATAATATGGGTTTATGCAGGGCTATGAATTTGAAAAGCTATTCTTCTGAGAATTATTAAAAATTGACACTTTATAGGAGGGCTTTGCTTTGCCCACACGCATGTGCAATAAAGCTCATGTACACGCCACACATGTCCCAGCATGGCACGACAGGTCCGAGATCCATTCCATCTATCAGAACAGCACCACTATATTGATGCCCTAATCAGGTTGATCCACTAGTCAGGTGGGCCACAGTTTGTAAAAAAAAAGATGTACCTCTGAAATACTTGGCTGAAGTTTTCTAATCCGTCCACCTGTTTCCAATATTGGGGCCCACATTCTGATTGGTAATAGATTTTATTTTGGGGAAAACATGTAGAAGGTGAGACAAACCTGGTGTGGCATGTACACGCGCTTTATTGCACATGCATGAGGACTTAGCAAAGCTCCTTTACAGGAAGTGTTTATGATTTTCAGTGTATGATCTATCCATCATTTATCCGTCAAATTTTCTCCTTTCTATGGTATTCTCTCTACACTTGTTGTTCAAACTTTGACAAAGACCTATCTAACTCTGCAAACTGAACATGGAGGTGTGACCAACCTGATGGATGGAATAGATCTCGCACCTATGTGCCATGCTGGCACGTGAGTGGAATTTATTATGAAAAAATAGAGAGTAACAGAAGATTCGCCATGAAATAAGGTGCTGTTTGGTAAACTGAAAAATAAGGTCTGAAAATTAATGCAAGTACTGAAAACTTAAAAGTGTTGAATTTTAGTACTTAGAAGTACTGAAAAATCTGTTTGGTAATTTGTCTGAAAAAAGTCATAATGTCTGAAATTAAGTACTTTTTTCACAAAAGTTTGTTTGGTAAGCATACATTATAGATGTCTGAAAATTGACAATTTGTCATCTTTCCCTTATTATTTCAATTTCTATCTTTTGTAGATTATAAGACAAAATATGCCATGTCATGCCCTATATATATATATATATATATATATATAGATATATATATATATATATATATATATATATATATATATATATATATATATATATATATATATATATATATTTTCAAACATAATTTTTTTTTTTTTTTTTTTTTTTTTTGAGATTATAACCCTTCAATTAGTGTCCTTGAATTGGAGAACTAAATATATCATATTTAACTGATAAAGACCGTTTTAAAGGTTATGATCATCTAATACATCCATGGTGGGCCCTACGTTGACAGTATTATTGATCATGAAACCAATGGGCCCACCTGTATGACCAAACCCTGAGATATGAACCATACTTAGGTGGAACATCATTTAACTCTCTTCGTTGAGAGATGACTCGCAACGCATGATAACATAGCACACTAGTAAATATTGGGTGCGTTTAGTAAAACTTAATTTCAGGCATAGTCCATCAACAGGACCCCAATGGAAGCAATTGATAAAGGCTGATTTAAAGATTATGATAATCTAATATTTGTATTTTAGTTTTTTAGGCATAGTCCATCAATGGGACCCCAATGGACTCCATATTCCTTCAACGGGAAGTTAGGTAAGGCCCATTGTGAAATCCACCTTGTCCATCCATTTTGCTACATCATTTTAGGACATGAGTCCAAAAGTGAGTCCAACTCAAAAGTCAAGTAGGCCACAGGACAGGAATAAGTGGTTGTGAGTCAAATGCGACTTCATAGACGGGGATCAAGGAAATGCATACCATTGAAACCTCTTGGGGTCCACTGAGATGCTTATATGCCAACCATATTGTTCACAAGGTCATTCCTTATACTATGAACTGAAAACACAAAAACATTAGCTGATCCAAAACTTTAGTGGTCCTTATAGTGTTTCAACGTGGACATGTTCAATCCTTACTTTTTTCGCATCATGTGGCCCACTTGAGTTTTGAATCTACCTTATTTTGGGCCCAACCCCTTATATCATTGAAAAAATGGATGGATGGAGTGGATTTCTCACAAACATCATGGTGGGCCACACCTATTCAGTGTCCATTCAAAGTTGTAGTGGATTCGGTGTTACCATAAGATCATGGGGCCTACTTTGATGTATGTGTTCCACATGGTCAATCCATTTTTCTAGACCATTTAGGATTGGTCACAAAAATGAAGAAGATCCTGATCTCAAGCAGACCACACCATAAGGATTTAATTCCCATTAAAAACTTTTTGGGAGCAACGAAAGTTTTGGATCAAGCTAATATTTGTGTGTTCCCTTCATCTAAATCTATGTGACCTTATAAACAGGTTGCATGGCAAATAAATTTTATGATGGGCCCTAGATGTTTTAAATGCCGTTCAATGATCGTTGCTTCCTATGATGTGGTCCACTTGAGATTTGGATCTATTTCAATTTTGGCCATGCCCTAAAATGAGATAGAAAAATTGATGGACAACGTGGATATAAAATATATTTATCAAGGTGGAGCACATCACATGGTCACAGCAAACCCACTATCTTATTTCTCGAGTAACAACTAATCCTCTCCCGCTCCAGGACGGACAATTCACCATGAAATTTCTAAACTAGAAGTTTGGTGGGGCCCATCGTGATGGTTTTTAATAAATCCACCTCATTCATATGTTTTTCCAGATAATTTTAGGATATGGGACCAAAAATGAGGCAGATCCAAAACTCAAATGGTCCACATGACAAGAAATAGTAAGGATTGAGCGTACACTGCTGAAACTTTTTTGGGGCCACAAAAGTTTCAAATCAGGCTAATATTTTTGTGTTTTCAGTTCATCCCAGTAAGAATGACTTATGAACGGTATGGATGGCATGTAAACATCGAGGTGGACCCCCGGAAAGTTTCAATGGTAGGAATTTCCTGCCCACTATTTCCTGTTGTGCAACGACCCACTTGAGTTTGGGATATGCCTCATCTTTTCTCTCATGTCCTAAAATGATCCAACAAAACGGATGGCTGGGGTGGATTTCTCACAAACATCATGGTTAGCTCACCTAGCTTTCCCACGCAAGACTTCCTGCAAAAGCTTTTGCGTGAAAACTGTATGTAGAGCGAAACGAGATTGCTTGATATAACGAGACCTTGTGAGTATCGTGTTCATGTAACAAAGTTCTATGGCCCCATTAGGATGGAAGATCCACACCGTTCATACGTTTTATCATATTAATTTAGGCCATGAGACTAATGTGGTATACCCAAAGCTCAAGTTGACCACACCACAGAAATTGGAGGAGATTGAACCGCGACAATTGAAAACTTCTTGGGCCACAAAAGTTTAAGATCAAGCTGATATTTGTGTTTTCCCTTCATCCAAGTTCGTGTGACCTTATGAACAGGTTGGATGGCATAAAAACATCATGGTGGTCCCTAAGAAGGTTTTAATGGTGGGCATTGCCCCAACAGCTTTACGTGGTGTGGTCCACTTGAGCTTTGGGTCTAGTCTCATTTTCTGGCTCATACCTTAAAATGATGTAGCAAAATTGATGAACATGTTGGATATAAAATGCATGTACCATGATGAGGCCATAGAACTTTGCCAGGTAAACATAGTAGCTACGTAATTTGAATAGAATGCTTGCGGAAATTAGAAAAGGGCAGCTTTGTCATTTAAAAATATGTTTTAACTTAAAATCACTTACTGCATTCTGTGTTAAGCGTTAAGTCAAAGGAGGAAAGCTTAAAAATTAACCCACTTTTTCAATGAAAATCCAAATTAAGCACTTAAATTTTGAGATTTACCAAACAATCTAAATTAGGAAAATCACTGAAAAGGCCTATTTCAGCATTAAGTGCTGAAATTAAGTTTTACCAAACAGGGCCTAAGACTAAAATGGCGTGAATCACTGTACCTATGCAAGTCCAGATGATAATAAGCCAAACTCTTTTATCATTGTATCATTAAGAAAATTGAATGATGAATTTGGGGCCTACATTGGATTTTGTAAGTCCAATATATTATAAAAACACAGAAGTGTGTGAATCATTACTGATTACTGGGTGGAACATTGTGAACCACTGGCATATGACCAAAATGTTGCATTGTGGGGCATGATCTCAATCACAGGTTACACAACCCCAAAAGTGAAACATGATAGATAAAAAGAATTCCACCTCAGCCCATTCCTTTAAATAGCCATGAAGAAAACCAGCATTGTTCTCTCTTGATTAACAGTTCGGTCCTTTAAAGGGACATGAAGTTGGGCTGCACCTTAGTTGCAAGAAACCATCTGCAAAGTGTGTAGCATGTTTACTAGGAAAAAAATGGGTTTTATTTGTTTTGCCAAAATAATATGAAAGAGGTGGAAATGAACAGAAACCCAAGGATAATAGAGATATCAGGCTGGTATCATTTCTTATATTTTTGCCTTTTCGCTTTGATCTATTTATAAGGTATTCTTTGTTGTCATCGTTCGAACTTTTGCATTAAAAAAATATGTTTTCATAGGTGTAAATAGTTTGAGTTAATTGTTTGTTTATTTTTTAAACACAGGAAATTGTTCGGAATTATATGTTCATTTTGGCATGTATGCATGAATGCATTTAACATCTGCATATCAGGAATTAAAAACATTTATATTCATCTGTACAAGTACAAAAGTTCTGGCATTTATACAAAGAATGCATGTTTAATATAGAACCAACTAGTGGGACATATGAAGTGGGACATGTTTAGAGCTGTACACGAACCAAGCTGACTTGGAAAGCTCGCTCGGCTCAGCTCGGCTCAGCTTGGAAAAGCTCGGTTTAGCTCGATTCGAAAGGCGGTTCAAACCAAACCGAGCCAAATTATTGGGCTCGTTCAAAATTCGAGCCGAGTTCAATCTGACCCGAGCTCGATTCGGATCGGCTTGAAACCAGGCTCGGATATGAGTAACTACACCATATATCTACTTCTAGTAATGCAGTGGTGAAAATAAGGGGTGTATCCAGTGTTGTTAAAATCGTATGATTTACTATTCAAACCGAACAATTTGGATCGTATCGTACACCCGTACGATTCAAATCGTGCTTAAAAAATCGTAATTGGAAAAAAATCGTACAATTCATACTTGAATCGTAAGATTATATCGTGAATCGTACCATTCAGTATGAATCGTACGATTTGATACCAATCGTTTTTTTTTTTTTTTTTTTTTTTTTTTTTTTTTTTTTTTTTTTTTTTTTTTTTTTTTTCCAGAAAATTGTATTGATTTATCTTTTTTTATACATCTAAATGGGGATATTCATTATAATCTTTTTGTTTTTTGCATATTCATGACAAAATAGATGCTTGATGGGTTTCTTTAATTTTTTTTATTTATATACAATTTTTAATGACATGTTTTATAAAGTCTAAAAAAAATCTTATGATTTACGATACAAATATGCATCAGTTCATATCTTGTTCATGTGTTAGAAAACTGGACAATTTTACAACAGTAATTTTACTGGGGGGAGACCCCCCACACCCCCCTTTTTGTCGAGGGCACTTAGAGGTCTAATACAATAAATGTTAGAGGTGGGCCCCACATTCAAGCCATCACTCATTATGGTCCACCTAAGATTTAGATGTCTGATTTTTCATACCCACCCTTAAAATGAGTTGGCAAAATAATTGAGATGGGCCCCACATTTAGGGCCTCACTCACTAGTGGTCCACCTGAGATATGAATCTACCTTATTTTTGGACCATGTGATAAAATGAGTTGGTAAAACGGATGAACGACATAGATATATAATACATACATCGAGGTGGACCCATGTACATTGCTTTAAAAAATTGTACATGAGGGATGAGGCATATTGTTATAGGCAAAATGATGGAGATCAACTTAGCTGCTGAGATTTTACGCGGACGCCCATTCGACTCTCGAGATCATCTGATCGAGAGTCGCAGATCGAGTAAATGCGGAGTGCCCATTCGACTCTCGAGATCATCTGATCAAGAGTCGCAAATCGAGTAAATGCGGAGTGCCCATTCGACTCTCGAGATCATATGCTCGAGAGTCGCAGATCGAGTAAATGCGGAGTGCCCTTTCGACGCTCGAGATCATATGCTCGAGAGTCGCAGATTGGATAAGCGCGGGCGCCCATTCGACTCTCGAGATCATATATTCAAGAGTCGCAGGATGGATAAATACGGAGCACCTATTCGAAAGGCCTTGAGTTCCCATAGCCGATAGTCGGATATAGCAAGGCAAAGATTTCCTTCTTGATCTGCGAGCAGACCTTCTCACAAGCCGTTGAAAGGTGTTACATCTGAATGAGCGACCACTTGGACTCGCGACCATCTTCCAACATGCGAACAGCTTTTTCTGGGGTGACATCCCTTAGCCCTCAGTACCAGCAGCCCGTATAGGCCGATTTTGGGCTTATCTTCTTCAATGGTTCCGAATCCCAAGGGATTGCTATCAAGGAACGTAATTGTCGGACAAGTCATTCAAATTAGGTCTCTTCTCTATCTAAGGATAAGGATCTTATCTCGCGGAATCAGTGGGATCTCGATATCTTACGTAACAGATTGGATCACTTCAGATCTATATAAAGAGGCGACCCCGTTAAGATACAGGTACACAATATTCAATCCCTGGCTTCAGTTGCTTGGCTATTCCCCTTCTTGCCTTATCTAACTTAAGCATGGGAGGGCTAACGCCTGGACGCCGGCCACCCTTAGTTGCTTTCTGTCTTCTTTCAGGTCCGGCGGAGGAAGTCTCTATTGGAGAGAAGGTGAACCTCCGGAGGATCCAGTTACAAAATCTGACGTTAACACATATATTAACTTTAATTAATTAAATTATGGACCGTGTTGCTAAATGGATGATTGATATGTTTTTTAATTTTTCTTATCAATGTATAATTATTTGTTATTTTTTATGATATTTTTATGAAAATCTAAAAAAATCTTACGATTTACGATACGATACGATTCAAACAAGAAAACGATTTATGATACGATTTACGATTTGACAACATTGGGTGTATCCATCAATTTGTGTGGGTCTGGATTTCAAAATCCCTTTATAGTACATTTCTATATATGTTCAGCCATTTTCCTCTCTTTTTTTTGTTAAGCTTCACTGACAATTTTGATTGTTGACGTGATAGTGTCTGGCCGATTGACGGAATGGGTGTGGCTTTCTGTCTAGAGACGGAAGACATTGATGGCGTCATTAAGAACGTCATTGCTGGCACGGTAGTCGAGGCAGAGCTGATTGAGGACCAGGGTGTAGTGAAAGTTGTTCGGTCGCCTTAGGTGACCAGGAGCCAAGGTAATTACTATTGTAAATTTTGAAAAGTTGCATTTACAAACTGTCAGCTGGCATTTTCTTTTAAAACAAAAAAAGCACCCGCCTTTATGAAAAAACGCCCGCTCACCCATTTTACTTTTATTTTCACCCTAGTTGGAGCTCGAACTCAACTCGAGCTGGCCCAAACTGTCGACCGAACCGAGCCGAGTTGGCCAATACAGCTCGAGGACTGCACCAAGCCAAACTCAAGGTGAGGTAGGCTGCTTGCCGAACCGAGCCATGCCAAGCTCGACTCGGTTCGGCTCATGTACAGCTCTAGACATGTGCGAGGTTTGGTGGGCTCATGAGGGAGGGTCATGTTACTGGTCAATGGATGAGCCAAAGGAAGGATAAAACAGTTCACACGTAGGAAGTGGTTGAGAATAAATAATATTATATTTCCTAAGTATGCATGGGCAAGGGATGCTTTGGTAAGGGTGGTAATTTGGCGACTCTAATGATGTGTGCTTGTCAAAGTTGTTAGTTGTTGATTTTGTAGGTCTCTAGGGTCATTTGTCTTCCATATTGTGCGGATGTACACAAGCTTTATTGCGCATATGCATGTTTGCTTAGATAGCTCCTTTACAGAAAATGTTTATGCTTTTGGTTTTATGATCTATCCATCATTTATCCCTTGAATTTCCCCTTTCTATGTTGTTCTCTCTCTACTTTGTTGCTCCGACCATGACAGAGACCCAACTCTAAAAGCAAAGTCTTGGAACAATCGAAAGAAATCATCTCCATCTCCCCCACAGTTTCATCAATTGCAGAGGGAAGGGGTGTAATGAGGACCCTCAATTTGAAGACAGATAAATGATCTTGTTCAGTTTTCTGATTGTAAAAGTGAGACCCACGGTTCAGACCCACCACGGATGGACCATGCCTGAAAGTTCTCCCAGACTAGAAGAGCCTCTTCTTAACTATCCAATGTTAGGTTTTGTTCCAGTTCAAAGTGAACCATTTACTGGATTTCTCTTCCACCATCTGCTTGCAGGCCACTAAACAATAGGATCAGCCCATCAAAATGATTTGCGGGGTCATGCTTCATGTAGAGTGGGCCCAATCATATCAATGCTTTACATTACTGAACCATGAGAATCGATTTAAAAACCTGATCAAGGATCACAAATTTGCCTGGGGTAGAACATTCCTGCTGATATGTTAAGAGAGGAAAGTGATAAATGCATAGAAGAACAAGGAAGAGCATGCACAATACAAGCTGGATGAAGACACTGGACACATGAAAGGATTAGTGATGAGAAGAGAGAAAAATACTGAAGACAGCTAACTTCTCAAGCACAAACCAGTTAATGTATAGAAGCATGAGGAAGACTACACATTATACAAAGCTCGATGAAGACAATTGAAACTTAAAAGGAATATTGATGAAAAGAGGGAAAATTAATGAAGACTACTAACTTCTCAAGCATGGACTGGGGATCGGATCCATAGGTCATTTGACTAAATCAATCTTATTGTAGCATGATCCTTGAAAGATGATTGAATAAGAAATTTTCAGTTTCCACGATACATTGGGTGCACTAGCTGCAGCACAGCCATACAAGTTGCCACATAATAGCACATAAAGAAAATGCATCAGGACATGTCTGGTTGTCCTCGCTTCCCAGTCCGTACAGGTGGACCCATGGTTCAGAGACCACATTGGATTTGGTGGGCGCAACTGTGTATGGGTTATGCCCCAATAATCCCCAAACTGGAGGATCCTAACCCTTGTAAGTGACTTGAATAGGGATGTGAACAGGTCGGGCCTGAGGTTGGCTTTGGCTCGGATTTTGAAATGTTTGGGCCATGCCTAATGGGCTGGCCCTATTCGAAATTTTTATTTTGCCTGGCCCATTGACAGCCCTACTCACAAAATAAAGATAATACTGTAGAGAAAATCGTGAAATGGTATAGAAAAGGCCAAAAAATTGGGTAGAGATTTTTGGGCATCCCCCATCCATGATGGTGCCCATCATATCAACATTATGGATCATTGAAAGATGGGTTCCACCAGTACCAACTGGTGCATCAGGTACCACATGCCTTGATGCATCAAGATCAAAACTTGATAATTTCCTTGTTCACAAAAGCACGTAAAGAACTTCAATTGAAAGTAGAAAGGATGTGAAACTAGTACCTGTTGGCTACATGGAATGATACAAACGACTGGAAATGGAACTTCAACCTGCCTTCCTCATCCTGTGCCTTGGCACCATGCTTGGCATCCATACCCCTGCCTCGGCGAAGAATAATGATAAGAGATGGGCTGCCAACAGATGCTATAGATGGAGGGACCACTTGGATGTCTTCTATGTCTTCCCAAAGAAAAAAGAATTTCGTTTTATGTCCAAACAAGTTAGCATGAAACCCAATTATTCTTGCGGACAGAAAGAGACGGCCCTGCAGAGAAGGAACCGGATAAGCATGGTCAAGCATACATGGTATCAACAGGAAGGATTAATGTATGAGTCATTAAAAAGGAAGTGGAAATATATGATCCTCAACATTATGCATGTATGATATCATCAGGTTGGTAGTTTGTGTAAGTGGCGCCTAATATTTCGTGATCCAAACCATTGCTCTCATGGGCTGCCACAGTAGATGGACTGTTGCTAAAAATCCCCAGATGGAACAATCCTAGCCCATCTATTGCTGACCTGCAAATAAACTGCAAAGAAGAAAAATATGGACATAGTCCATTTTCAATTTAAGGAGTTTTTTGGGCATCGCCCATCTAAGAAAAGTCCATTGGATCCAATGGTTTTAATCACTGAAACATGGGCCTCACTTCTACAAGCTGAAAACCAAGGATAGTCATAACCCAGGCTGCCCACATTCATCAACCCTCCTTTACTGAGGGTGGGATCTGTTGGTGAGATTGTTACCAGGCAGAGTTCAATCAGTAAAATTATCCATAACACAAAAGATAACAGAACCTGCATAGGCATTTTTCGCTTCAAGTGACAAGTAAAGTCATTGATGAGGAATTCCTCTGGTGGAAGCCCAAATAGTTTCTGGAATGCTGAGTTGGTCTGTGGCGACCGCAAATTTATCTACAAACATTTTCAAACGTTAATAAAATAAATGAGAAAAACAAGAGTAGAAAAATGAATATATAGCATGGGTAATAAGCATCCCAAAGCAAGAACAGTCATTCACCTTCTTCCCGACCTCCTTCTCCATCTTTGTTATGTACTCTTTAACAATATCCGTACCTCTTGTATTGTTCAAAAAGATTCGTAAGTGCAACTTAGACTGGCATGCCTGAGCTAATTTTCCCTGAAGAGGAATCCATATATCTGCCAGTTCAGACAAATTAGATTTTACAAAATTGATTTCAGTGTGTCCAAGGGATGTTGCATCGTCGAAGGGTCCATCAAAATCAAACACTTCCACATGCATCATAGATGGAGGCTCGTCCATTGCATCAAATTCAAATATTTCTGCAAGCACAACAAAATTCAATAATAAAAACCCGTACACGAGAAATTGGGATCATGGGTTTGATTTGGTTGTCTGAAATTCTACTAGGAACTTTCCAGTAAAGTGTTACAGCTGCTATCTTCTAGTAGCTAGGACTGCAATGGGTTTGCCTGGCTCTTCAGGATTCCTCGCAGAAGATTACGACTGCAGTTTGGGCTAAGGCCTGATACTTGGGCCCAACAAATAAACAACCATGCCCACGACAAAGTTTAACAACTTTTTCAATTGAAGCCCGTTCCAAGTCTGGATGTCATTGGTGATAAACAGCAGGCCTAAACCTGAATTTCAAGCTTGATAACAGTCTTGCCTGAGCTCGGGCTGAACCACACATTCAATTGTCCCCTTGCCATATCCTAATTGGCATCACAGATATGCTCAATCCATTAAAAGTACAAATACAAAACAGAGAAATTTCAATAGCTTACCATTCCATTGAGGATCCAGCGTTTGGAACTTGATTGAGCTTGTTCTTGTTTTACCATTGCAGGTCAATATCACATATGGGTCTGAAAATCCAGTTGAATCCACAGCTGCTAAGTTGGTTCCTTCAATCAAGGCAACAGTTAGCAACCACCCATCCCCCTGTGCTTTAACTCCATGATCGCTACCTAAAATTCATGATGGCAATGACTCAAGTTATCTACTAGAAAGTATACAACCATATAAACTGAAAATTTGCGAGAGAAAAACATGTATATTTTTGTCAATCAGAGACGCTGCAGCTAAGAAAATCAAAATCTCGATGGCCCTGAACAAGGCAAAGAAAGTGGGTACGATTATGAACAGCAAAAGCATGCTTCAGTTTGTAATTAATATGTATATATGGGAAAAGGTACTATGTGCTCAACCTCATGGGAAGTTCCCATGAGGTTGAGCTGTGTGGACCCCCCTGTGATGTGTGATGGGCATCCTCACCATCAGTCAAATGCACCATTCCGTGGTGGGCCATGGACCTAAAACTCAGTCCAATCCATGACTTGGCTGGGCCACACCATAGACAACAGTTAAGAGTGATATCCACCCATTGAAACCTTTATGATCGTTTGTAGGATCGACTGAGATGTGGTTGAGAAATCCATCCCATCCATTGTGCGTTTCCCACTAAAACAAAAAGGTCACACCAAGTTTCAACCATATCCAAAACTCAGGTGGGCCCCAACTAGTGCTTTTAGTGATATATATATATGGGAAAAGGTACTATGTGCTCGACGTTCCCATGAGGTCGAGCTTTGGGCCCCACTGCGATGTGTGATGGGCATCCACACCATGCATTTGGTAGGCCCCCTATTGGGTATGGGATATCCCAAAAATCAGCTGTATCTGGAACTCAAGTGGGCCATACCAACTGAAACAGTGTAAAGTCATGCCTACAACATCTAAAAGCACTTGTTGGGGCCCACCTGAGTTTTGGATACGGTTGAAACTTGGTGTAACCTCTTTTTTAAGTGGGACACACACAATGGATGGGATGGATTTCTCAACCACATCTCGGTTGATCCTAAAAACGATCATAAAGGTTTCAATGGGTGGATATCACTCTTAACTGTTGTCTATGGTGTGGCCCACCCAAGTCATGGATTGGACTGAGTTTTAGGTCCATGGCCCACCATGGAATGGTGCAACTGACTGATGGTGAGGATGCCCATTACACATCACGGTAGGGCCCACCTCATCCTTTTCCACACACACACACACACACACACACACACACACACACACACACACATCCATCCATCCATCCATCCATCCATTTTTAAAAGCAAAATGCATGATTGGCGTATCTAAAACTGGTCCATTTGTAATAATTCCCCACAAACCAGTAATAGTTCCCCACAAAATAAAATCTTAGACATTGATGGGCAGGTCAACCAAAGAAACATATCTTTAGGAAGTCAGGTATCAGTATATATGCCTTCATGTGTGAGTATTAATATTGTGGTTGTTATGGTCAAAGAAAATGAATTCATTCCCAATCATACTTTACATAGATGATCACAATTAATACTACCATGCACTGATATTAGAATCAAGGACCCTCATGGTAAGAGGAATTATAGCGTCATGATGCATCAGGTCATACTTACCATTCTCATGTGCTCAGTTCATACAAGTCAGACCCATAGAGAGGACATCTGGATTCCAGAAGTCTCGTCTGATAGGTTCCAGCATAGACAAAGGACACCCTAATATCCCTCAGATTGTAAGATCTCAGCCTTCCAAACCTTGGCCTTTCCACCAAATTATTTCTTTTTTCAACTCTTAACCATCTATCTGAATGCCACGAACCAGAAGGTTAGGATCTTCTCTAATCTTGAAGAGTTATTGGGGTATCTCCCACCCATGATGGGGCCCATCAGATAAATGGTCACGGTGACAAACATGGGCTGCACATGTATGGACAGGGAATAGGAATGTGTGTATATCCTGATGCATCATGGCCCTACAATTCCTCCTGCTACACAATATTCCCTTTTAACTAAGAGAAATCAAGCTGATCCGTAAATAAAGGGGTTTACCTCTTTGCATTCTAGCCTGCATAAAGCGAGCTATCTTCTCTAGGACACGTTCGCCTTGAAGAACCAAAACCCCACACACGACCACTTCCCCAATTGAGTCTGGCAAGTCTAATCCCTTAAACTCGAGCCCTTGGATGGTGCTGGGCATAGCTAGCATGATATGTGTGAATACATACAATCCCATAAAAACAGCTGAGACTACAGTAAAATTCCCGAAGTACCGAACAGCCAGCTTCCAATCGGACTGCTGCTCCATCTGCAGAGAAGCCAACATCTGCTCCTTGTCAGACCCAATATCTTTCAAATCAACAAGTTTTACATTCTGAGCTAACAATTTTGCAAACTGCTCATAGGTGTCCTTGAGACCATGTCGGGTCCCATTTTCGATCATGCCTTTCATTATGGTGCTCTGTAGAAAATTTGTCCGCCATGATATTACCAACCGCGACGACTGATCTCCCGATGGCAACTCAGTCCCTGGCATGATACAGAAGAGCAGTTCCGTCTTGAAACAGCTCCCATACGGAACATCCGGGGTGCTCACACTTAATAAAACTGCAAAAAGCTTCCCATCAGCTTTCACATATACTTGCTCCTCAGTAGCTTTCACAGCTTTGACTAATTTAGATGCAGCCTTTGTGTAGGTAACAACTCTTTTTAAGTTGTCTGCACCATTTTCAATCATCCAGGGTCCTTCTTGCAGGTCTGTAGTTCCCTGCAGCTCTGCCAAAGATTTCATAAACTTCGAACCAGGTGAAAAAATAAGGGAATTCAGGTCAGCTGATGAAATCAGATATTGCTGGTCTAGAAGTACTCCTCCCGGTAAATTGCTAGGCATTTCTGCTCCTTGATCTCTTAATTCTATACTTCTCAGTGCTTCTTCAAGTGTGCTGTAAGAGAACATGTCTTCAACTTTGTTATCGTGAACCTCAGGCTTGGGTAGCGTTTCTTGCAAGTCTGACAAAACAGCAACTTCGTTGGTGGTGGATGCTGTTTCCCCATTTTTGTTGAGAAAAATTTGAACAAGACGCTCAGCAAGTGTCTGCGCATATGACTTATCATCCTTAGCAGGTATGGCTTCTTCCACATTACCATTAGTAGATGCTGACGATTCTCTGGTAGGGATTGCGGGTTTCTCTGGTGCATGATCATCATTCGCGGACCTTGAAGCAATTGCCATTTGGTCTACGAAAGAGTTGTTCTGAGATAAAGATATGGTGAGACAAATTTCACCTGAAAAAATCAAACCAACGATTATGGCCATGGTGCATGATAGGGTCCTGAACTTTTAAAGAATTTACAAAACATTTCAAAATCCCTGTTTCTGAGCAAACATACTGCTGATTATTTAGCAATGTAAATGAAGAGGTTCGACAGTTTCCTAAATAAAAAAGTACCCAATGCTTAAATTATACACACGAGAAAATGGAAAGCCTGATACTCTACAAGTCTTAAATCTAAAATCCAAAACATCCATGAATTTCACAAAAAGACCATATCCACAGGGAAATGCATTTTCCCTCGAGGCCTGTTTGCTTCACCATATCCTTTTATCAGTCTAAAATGCAAAACATCCATGTTAATTAAATGAGTAATACATTATAAGGGCCAGGATATCACTGATCTCCCCAACTGAAGAAAACACCATTTGCAAACAGAGTAATTCACTTATTATGTAAAATATAAAATAAGATGAAAGCTGCAAATCTTTGCAGATCTAGTACAGCTCAAAAAGGAGCTAGAAATACTGAGCTGATAAGTAGTTTCATGTGGGTCTAAACTAATAGTAAAGTAGCCCAAGAAGCAAGACAAAATCTATTACAACCTAATCTAGAAGAGATTAGACTTTTTTCTTTATTTTTGTTTAAATTTGATAGGTAACTTGGGCTTGAACCTGAGAGCCCAATTCCAAATACAGGCTGTCGAACACTGAGCTACAGGCTCAGAGCCATAGATCAGACTAACTTGGAAGAGATAAGGCCACGCTTAGACATGGTCCTTCAACGCCATCTGGAAGACTGAAAAATGATAATCAAGAGGAGATAATTAAAACAAACAAAAACTAACTGAATTGTAGTTTTTCACCATGCATTAGCAATTTCAGCCACCAAAATAAAACATTCTGATAATTTTAGAGATCAAAGGGAAAGGAGGAAACAAATTAAATATTTGAAAAAGAACATCAATAAATTCTTCTTAATGGAGAATACTCTAAAAGAAAACTGATGGATGCATCTAAAATAGTTAGCGTCATCTAAAAATACCAATCTTACATTTTTCACCCTAACAACTCTCTCAACAAGTACTAGAGATCTGTGAAGTAAACGTGCAGGCATTTACGAGGAAGGTTCTAAGATACTTCCACTGCTTTCACAAAGTAATCACAGCTTTAACAGCACCAAAGATAGTGAATATTGTTGTTGTATTATTACTAAAAATAAAAGTACTTAATTTTTAAGTTTAACACCGTCATCCATGATGCCTAAATATTCAAGTGTTTTTAACAAAATGAAGGTATTTAATTTTCATCTATAGCATCACGATCATCCTTTCATGCTTAAAAAAATCAAGAGGGCGCTTTTAACTTTTAGCAAACAGCATAACTAGCAACATATTACCAAAAACAGATTTCACAATTTCGCATAAAACAAAATAAAATAAATCATGACATCAGCAATGAAATTGATGAAGCACACAAAATGATGGTTTCATATTAGGATCAAACTTTCATCTTTAAAAACTCATGGAAGTAGATTTATGGTGTTTTAAATAGCAAATAATAGCATTCATTCCTCTGCAACATGAGGCGTAAGCTACTCACTACTTCTAGATTTTAACTAAGGTTGCACTCTATTCATGAATTTCATGATATTCCTAGCGACCAAACACAGCCTAAAATAATAGGAAAGATATGGCTAAGATTTAGTGCTTGTTTGGTAAAACTTAATGTCAGCACTTATGACTGAAATAGGCTTTTTTCTGTGATTTTTCTAATTCAGATCGTTTGGCAAATCTAATAATTTAAGTGCTTAATTTGGAGTTTTATTGAAAAAACGGGTTTATTGTTAAGCTTTCCTCTTTTGACTTAACACTTGAGACGGAATGCGGTAAGTAATTTTGAGTTAAAATTTTTTTTAAATGACAACTCTACCCTTTTCAAAGGGTGCAAGCTTTCAGGCTAAGGGCCTGTTTGGTTGCAGAATCCAGATTCTAGAGAAAATCTAGATTCCACTGTTGGAATCCAAAATTGCTGAAACTAGAGTGGAACCACGTTTCATCCGGAATTTGCTGTTTGGTTGAAAAAGGTGCAATTTCCAACCGTCGCTTGTGGCATGGCCCACTTGGGCTTCAAATCCGCCTGAGAACCTTACCCTTGGCCTATTGTAGTACCGCAAGACAGATGGCCAGGTTGGATGGAAAATAAACATTATAGCGGGCCCTAAAAAGTTTTTAATGGTGGATGTTCAATCAACACTGTTTTCCTGTGGTGTGGCCCACTTTTGATTTAAATCTGCCTCATTTTCTGTCCAATGCCCTCAATTGAGCTCTCAAAACTGATGGACCGTGTGGATATAAAACACATACATTATAGATGTACAAAGCATATATGGAGGTTGTGACCCTCACTTCCGCCTCTTTTTCCCTTCCGTAGAAACGGTCACCCACACCGTTTCCACTAATCCCGGTTCCAGTTCATTTAGGCTTCCAGACAGAATCCTGTTTGACTGGAACTTGCCACCAAACACACCAGTTAAAATAGGATTCTGCTGCAATCCGGATTTTAGGCTAGAAACGGGTTTCCAGATGCCAACCAAACGGGCCCTAACTGCGTAGGTTAGAAGATGTGTTAACGTGGCAAAGTTCTTTGGGCCCCATCATAATGTATGTGTTATATTCACCCCGTCCATCTATTTTGCCACATCATTTTAGGGCAAGAGCCTAAAAATGAGGCTGACCCAAAGCTCAAGTGGACCACACCACAGAAGGTAGTGGGAACAATGACACCCACTGTTGAAACCTTCCTAGGGCCCACCATGATGTTTATTTGCCATCCAATCTGTTCATAAGGTCACACGGACCTGGATGAAGGGGCAACACAAATATCAGCTTGACCCAAAAAATTGTGCCCCCCCCCCCCCCCCCCCCCAAAGAAGTTTTCAATTATAGGCATTCAATCTCCACTAGTTTCTGTGATAGGTCCACTTGAGCTTTGGATCTGCCTCATGTTCAGGCTCATGACCTAAAATAATATGACAAATTGGATGAATGGTGTAGATCTAACACATACAACATGGTGGGGCCCATAGAACTTTGTCATGTCAACACAGTGCCCATGTAGGTGCCACGTTATGTGCTCCACAATTCCATTCGACTTTGAGAGGGAGCCGATTAGGTGTTAACTAGGTTACAGGTTAGTGGGTGCTGCCCTAACGTGGAGCCCACCTTTATAAATATATTATATATCCACGCCTTCCATCAGTGTTTCTAGCTCATTTTAGGGCATGCACCAAAAAAGGAAGTAGATCCAAATCTCAAGTGGAATACACCACAGGAAACAATGGTCATTGAATGTCCACCACTAAAAACATCCAAGGGCCCGCCTTAATGTTTATTGGCCATCCAACCTGTTGATAAGGTCACATAGACCTGGATGAAGGGAACAAACAAATATTGGCTTGATCCATAACTTTTGTTGCCTATAAAAAGTTTTTAATGGTGGGAATTCAATCCTTATGGAGTGGTTCGCTTGAGATAGGGATCTACTTCATTTTTTTTACCATATCCTAAAATGGTCCAGAAAAACGGATGGACCGTGTGGATGTACAACACATGCATCAAGGTGAGCCCCACGGTCCGAGCAACATCAACAATACTCCGATAACACCTAGTCCACCCCAATTTCGAAGGAAGCAGATTGCCTACGAAAGCTTTCACAAGAAATTGCAGCACAGGAAGCTAGGTGGGGCCCACCGTGATGTTTGTGACAAATCCACCCCATCCATCCATTTTTTCAAATCATGTTAGGCCATGGACCCAAAAAAATGAGTCAGATCCGAAACTCAAGTGAGTTGCACGATAGGAAAAAGTGAGGATCAAACGTCCACCATTGAAAATTCTTTGGACCACAAATAGATCGCGTTTCAAAAGCGGACGTGGTTTGCCTACAAAGCCTTCGTAGGAACTTCCTGAGACGGGAAGCTAGGTGAGGCCCACCGTAAAATCCACCTTTTCCATATATTTTGCCACATCATTTTAGGACATGGGCGGAAAAATGAGTTAGAACGAAAACTCACGTGGGCCGCACAAAAACAAAAGGTGGGTAGGGAAATGCCTACCGTTGAAACCTCCTTGGAGTCCACTGCGATGTTTATATGCCATCCATACCGTTCATAAGGGCATTCTCGCATGAAAGCATCAGTAATTTTTTTGCAAGTAAAATATAAGCCATTTAAAGATATGTTTGCAAGTGAAATCTGAACCGTCAACGGACAACAGCCACATTTTTCATTTCCCAAACTTCATTTAAATTGCCTTCCAATGACCTTTCAATATTCAAAGTTCTCTGCCTGGGAAAACAATTTGTTGGGCCAAAAATGTCCAAAACCTAGTCGCGTAACTAGTGTTATATACAGTATAGATGTTCACATCCACAACTGAAGTGAGTATTTTACCATTTACCAGTTGATGAGATCCAACCACCAATAACAGATTTCTGATAAGATACAGATGAACCCCATTCAAAGATTAACATCTACAATGAGGTCCCAAGCTCAGGTAAAGAGAGATTGGCAGCCAATAATTGAACTTTATCAAGCAATTATGATAATTCACGCCAAACTCAAATAGCTGGGACCAGCTGTAATAACCCCAAATTTTTAGATAGACACTGAAATTGGTCAACGATAATTAAAGACGAGAAATACATCGCAAGCATGTGTTTTAAATTTCAAGAATAGCATAAACGATCTCTTTTCGCTTGTTAAATCCAACGGTAAAGTATCTTTGGACATTTTTATAATACATCGTATCGTTGAGTAGATGTTGACGAGAAAAATTAAAAGTATAGAATTTTGCAAGCTACTCCCCTAGTTAAAGTCCTCTGGTCGTTCCATTGAAAAGAGGAAGCGACTTGGGAGCGTGAGGATGATATGAGAGAGAAATACCCTCAGCTTTCCGGCATCACACCTCAAGTAAACTTCGGGGATAAAGATTATTTTTAAGGGGGCGGATTGTAACATCTTGGATTTTCCATACTAGCTTAAGTTCGTCATATTGCCTATTATGTGTATTTCCCCTAATTAACGTGAATTTTAATTTGTTTGGTGAATAACTTTTTATCTATGATGAATTAGATATGGGCTCTTTTGTAAGAATTTCATAGAAACATACCTAGATAATGCAAGGGCATGCGATGACCTAACCCTAGATACATGTATATTCAGTTGGAAGATATTCAAATAATAAAATTACGAAACTAATTACTTTCAATAAGAGAAAACAAACAAATCTCAACACAGAGATGAGATCCGTCCGTCCGGATCATGCCCCTTAGTATAAAACCACGTAAAATCGTAAAATAGGGACGATCTAGGGATATGAGGATATCTCAAATCTAGCATAGACCAGTCCAAAATCAAGTTTGGATCCGATTCTCATAGCTAGGCATCCCTCTTTTCGATCGTACCAAAAGTGAGGGGGGGTAGTTCAGAAAAGGACGAAGGATGTCAACAAACAATGGGTTCTCATGAAGTACGAATTAGGAATCAAAAGAAGCTTACCTTTCCTCGCACCATGAAGAAATAGAGAAGAGAAAACGAGAACTCCGGGGTGGAATCCTCAACACCCAAGGGTCAATCCTGAAACCCTAATCTCTTAAACAAAGAGGAAGAAGCACACGAATTTTCTATTCATTCGAAAAATTCGAAATAGGGTTTCCCACAGTATATATAAGCTACGAACATAAAAAGTGCACTAAAGTGCCTGAAAACAAAAAAAAAATAACATGAAAACGCCTAAACTAAATAACAACACTAAAACGCCTAGAAACAAGGAAATAAACAGAAAAGCACCTAAAAGTAAATCCGCTCCACGGTCCAACGGTCATAATACTCCCGCGCGATCCTGTAGCTCGCGTACTCGTAACGCGTTAGAAAATGGGTCCAATGGGCCCAGCGTCCATCTACATCAACTCGTCTGCTCCAACACTAGATTTGCGACGTCGCCTCCTCTTGTACACTCTGAAGGGTGCACCACTGATGTCCGCATCACTAGAACCATTGATTTCTCAAAACTCTCAAATCAGAAATAACTACGAAAATGACACTAGCCTAGACCCTTGATTTCTAAATCACATGGTTCTCATTATCCGTTCGACTTGAAATTTTATCCGATGTCTATCTATCATAAATGAATCATACATATCAAATTCCAGCCCTTAGATCATAGTAGAAGTGGCCCAATTGTCAAATCAACCCATTGATTTTAATGTCCATCGAGTAAGGAAAGTTCGTGGGAAGTGATAGTCAAATATTTTCCTTCATTTGAATTACTTAGATCGCTCATCATATGGACCGAATGTGAGATGTGAGTGCCTCACCTTATTAAGTCTTTTCTTAAGCTCTAAGTCATCCATTTTAAGAAATAATCAAGTTACTAAATCTTTCCAAATATAGACCTTTCAATTAACTTACTTCCCACCATCAATCGCAACTCAAATTTGAACCACACCTTAGCCTCATATGACTACAAAATTATACAAAATTCAAACCCAATCAATGATTCTACACCGCCGAACCCTAAAGCCAATCCCTTCCTTTATCCACAAAAAGTGGAATTTCATATTTAGACATTTTTTACCATCGATCAACCACCAAATTTTGTCCAATTGTTTGTCTATCATGACTACACATTTCTCCTAATTTTGGGCCCTGATCATCAGGTGCGGACCGTTAATCAAGATTAAGACCATTTTGACACCTACCAAGTCAATTTTCAAAATTGGCCAATCTTAGTTATGGATCACCAAGAAATTTACGTGTCCCGACTCCATTCTTCAAGTTTAATGCGATGAACGGATTAGAATTAGAGAAAGACCAGCCCTTGATGAGACTTGGAGAAACCCAATTCACGTGGGAGGTGAGCACGCCCACCACCCTTATAAAACTAAGAGCTAACGCCCCTCTTTTCTCTACCTCATACGCACACCCAACACTCCAACCCCCTTACACGTTAATTAGAGAGAGAGGGGGGGGGGGCATTTCTCACAAGGAGCACGCCCGAGCCCTCATCTTCCCCACACATGTAGCCACTCCACCCATCTTCCATGGCCGTCGTGGTTCGTGTAGCCTCCGTCAAATCTAACCTAGAGTTTGCGTCTTAAGCTAAGGTGAGGAATCCCTTTAAGCTTATTTACAATTATAGTTAGTCTTCTTTCAAAACCTAGGAATTGTGTGTATTGCTTTGATTGTTTATTATTTAATTTACAAAACCTTTGATTATTTTCTGTTTGATAGAATTCCATAGCTATAAATTTGATGTGAAATGTTTGAATTCATGTTTGGGTGAGGTTTAATGAAGAATTGAACCTTGTTTTGAGGGGGGGGGGGGGGGACCTAGATGATTGTTCGATGATGTAGGATTCATGGAATTAGGTAGGTCAGGTTAGGATGTGTGCGTCCCTTCACAATTGATCATCGTGGGAGGGCAACGGATATTTTAGATTGTGTGGTGAACCATGGAATGGGATAAGATGGTAAACTGTGAAGTGTGGGCATTGTTAAACCGGCCAAAAGCTAAGACTCATGAGTCGGGCATGGTGGTATGGACACTATGCTCGACCTGCCGGCCGAATGCTAAGACTCATGAGTCGGCCTATGTAGGCATTGTACTCTTCATCTCTATGCAAGATTTCTTCATCTCCTTTTACCAAATCTACATGGTATCAGAGCCACAATCAATTAAAGTTGTGTAGATCTGATAGAGAGTATGATGCGGACACAAGCGCATTCAAGGTGTATCAACGAAGAAAGCGCCAACCACAAGTACCGTCCTTCTGGATAGGCGACTATTGAGGAGCTGAAGACCCTCCACATGTGATCAGACACATAGAAGACCCCACTCAGGGAAGACACATGTGAAGGAAGAAAGGAGAAAGAAGCTGAAGAAACTGAAGATTTCGGGCGCCCGACCAGAGCCGATCGGGCGCCCAAACTTTTCCTGCCAAGCGCCCAAACCTCTCTGGAGGTTTTCGAACGACTTTGGGCGGGATCTCGGGCGCCCGAACGAGCGCCCGAACTTTCCCGCACTTATGTTATTTGCGCGTTTTTGCTTAGTTTAGGGGTATTTTAGTATTTTTATGTCTTTATTTGCTTATTTAAGTGGGCTAAAGCCCTCAACTCGAAGTTAGTTATTGATTATTGATTAATGAAAAGCCTCTTGGAGCTTTCCTCTTCCTCTCTCTCTCTCTCTCTCTCATGGTGATTCTTCTTCCTTGATCCCTCTTTCTTCTACTTGCTTCTTATGCCCCTCCTATCCTTCTTCCAGGTAATTCCATCCTTCCTACTCTATTTGTTTCGATAACCTAAATTCCCAAAATCTGATTTTGATCCTAAAACCTTAAGTTTTCAGATTTTCAAATCCCTAATCCAAATCCCGTGATTTCCTGGATTAGAGATTCCTCTTGATTGATTGGATTATAGCCATGCAAGATCGGGAGGTTCCATTCCTCGCCGGATCCAACCATAGTGATACTTGAATCTCATACTTCATGGTTGTGATTAATGGCCCGTTCCATTACATGTTCCTTGTGATATTCTTAGTTCATGATGATTACTGCTAGATTTTATATTGTTATTGTCTTTTAATTCCGCTGATTTAATTGTGTTCATGAGCATGCATCATAATTAGGGCATCCTACATCAAAGTAGATTCCATCATCAAGGAAGAGGAACCAAACAGTTTTTTAAAAAGAAGCTTGCTAACGTCAGTCGTACGGATGACTGACGTCAGCAACCCGTCATCCGTACGGATTGGATCGACTCAAAATCACTTCCCCTAGGTGCAGTTTCATATGAGCTTAATGGAGATTTTTTCAGAATTTTTTGAGGTGATTTAAGATGTTTTATGTATTTTCTAAGATTTTTTAGAAAAATCCTCCAGATTGGTCTTTTTCGAGATTTCTCTTGATCCGATGGTTTTCGATTTGGAAAACCTATTGCATATGGATCTTTTTTTAGTTCCCTACACGAGATTTATCTTTGTGGAGATTTGGGGTCATTTGATGCCCATTTACACAGATATACGAGGTCGGCTGTCCCTTTTTTGGCCTTTTTTCCAGTAGATACATTTGAGTGTACAGTGTATATTTCAACAATTGTTAATGCTTATTTAAGTTGTTGTGTGATGTTTCTTCCCCTTGTTGCTCGTTTTTTAAGACATTCATGGACTCCAAGGCAGTCAAACATGGTCCTGAGAGGCCACTTTCGATTACTTCCACCAAATTTAATGGAAGTAACTTTCTTTTATAGTCTCGAGTTGTTCGAATGTATGTTATTGGCAAGGAGAAGCTTGGATTTCTTATTGGAACCATAAAGAGGCCCCCTTCCTCATCTGGAGACTCATCCGAACATGATGCTTGGGAATCTTCTAATGCCCATTGTCATAGGCTAGTTACTGAATTCTATGGAACCAAGTATTGCCTCTGATTATTTCTTCTATGAGACTGCTATAGAATTATCGGAATCCCTAAATGACACTAACAGGAGTATCTCAAACAGACCTTGTATCTTCCAATTAACCACAGAGCTATATTCTCTTACTCAAGATAATTTGTCAGTTACGGTATACTTTGGTGCTCTAAAAAGTCGCTAGAAAGAGCCGAGTCATTTGTAGCCACTTGGTGAATTACCAAATAATCAGAATGCAGAAATTGTAAAGTCGCGAAAAGATGAAGCCAAAACGTACAAGTTTCTAGCAAGTTTAAACAATGAATATGAGGTATTGAGAACACAATTTGATGCAGGATGCCCTAATTATGATGCATGCTCATGAACACATAATCCAGCAGATATAAATAGCAATAATAATCTAAAAATTTAGCATCTATTATCATAAATCAAGAGAATCATAAAAAAAGCATGTAATGGAGCGGGCCATCATCACAACCACAAAGTGTGAAGTTCAATTATTGCTTAGGTTGGATCCGGCGAGGGATGAAACCTCTCGATCTTGCATGGTCATAACTCAATAGAACAATGGGGTTCACTAGTCCAGGAGATCAAAGGATTTCTCGGATTAGGGAATTGAAAATTTGAGGAATTGGGATTTTGATTCAATTCTCAAATTTAGGGTTCGAGGATTGGGGACAAGGTATCCCAAAACAGTTACGTATCAGCCGATATGGCCAATACATAAAGGAAACGGTGGTAGTCGTTACGCATTACGGGGTCGTAACGGCCGTTATAGAAAAAAGGGTCTCGTAACGGCCTATAACGAACCGTTACGGCCCTGTAACAGACTGTTACGGCCCCGTAACAGTCCTATAACGGTCCCGTAACAGTCATGTAACTGTTTTTTTCAGGAAAAAAAAAAAAAAAAAAGAGCCGTATCGGCCGATACTGGGTCCGTAACGGCCGTTACAGCCCGTATCATAACGGTAACGATGGTGGCCGTTACGGCCACCGTTACCGTTATGGAACACCTTGATTGAGAAGTAATAGAAATAAAGAGAGAAGGAAGAAGAAATTTTACCTTAAATGAATATTAGAAAGGCATAAGAAGCAAAGAGAAGAAGAGGATTAGGGAAGAAGACGAAGTTCCATGAGAAAGAGAGCGGAATGAGGCAACCAAAAGGCTTGCTTTTCATTAATCAACAACTAAATTCGAGTTTAGGGCTAAGCCCTCTTAAATAACCAATAAGAAAACAGAAAAATACCAAAATACCCCTAATACTTAAGCAAAACGAAATAAATAAATTTGCACGGTGGTCGGGCGCCCGATCGGTCACCCGAAGTAAGCCAAAAACATCCAGCAACCAAATGCGGAAACCAAACTAATTTCGAGCGCCCGGAGACAATGAAAACTGTCCAGTAAGCTTTGCTTCAAAATGGGCGAATTTCGGGCGCCCGATGACTTGTGGTCAGGCGCCCGATGACTAGTGGCCGGGTGCCAGACGACCTCCAGTCGGGTCTTCTTTCATCCTTCGCATGTGTTTTCCCATTGTGGGGTCTTCTATGCACCAAACCACGTGTGAAGGGTCTTCAATGCCTCCTCAATAGTCGCCTAACCACAAGGAAGATGCTTGTGGTGTGCGCTTTCTTCGCTGATAGACCTTAAAGGATCTTGTGTCCTCATCACAATTGTTGCTAGCAATCCATTCCCATCACTTCAGATGGCTTATTCTATTGTGCATATAAAAGAAGCTCGCATGCAGGTTATGTCAACACCAACCCTGACATAAGACCAGACTGATTTCACCTCTACTACAGTCTCATCTAGAGATAGCAGTGTTGGCTCGGTTGCTTGAGGAGGGGCCATAATCAGAGGGCGTGATCGAGGTCGTGGAAGTCTTATGTGCACATTCTATAATTGTTCAGGACATACTCGAGAGCATTGTTTTATGCTTCATAGTCACCCTACTACTCACATTGCGACTTGTGATGAGGCTACAAATACTTCTGATACTCTCGACAACACAAACTCTTCAGATCCTACTGACACTGTCACGATGACTCGGGCCGATGTTATGTAACTCCAACGTCTCAGATTGCTTCAGGTTCAATCATGTCCCACTGCCCCCTCATCACATTCTTCTACCTCCTCGTTTGTTGCTTCCACAGGTACTGCTTTCATACCTCCTCCACTCCTATGACTTGGATCATAGATTCGTGGGCATCTAATCATATGACTGGTATGCATGGGTGTCTTCTTCCCGTCACCACTTCTTCCTGTAGTCGTTTAGTTCGTCTAGCTGATAGATATTCCACTCCAGTAAAATGTACTGGCTCTGTATCTTTTTCACCCTCTCTTACCTTGTCAAATGTTTTATACATTCCCAAGTTTAATGCCAATTTGATCTCTGTTAGTTGTCTTACTAAGGAATTGAATTGTTGTGTGACCTTTTACCCTTTTTATTGTGTCTTTCAGGAGCGTGGTGGTCTCTACTTTCTACGTCGGGGGGAGATCTTTGCTGTTGGTGCTTCCACTCCATCTAGATCTCTCGTCTTTACATCAAGTAGTTTAAAGCCAAATAAGGAGATTGCTGCCCTCTGGCATGAAAGACTGGGTCATGTGTCTACTAGTTTAGAGTCAAATAAGGAGTTTGCTGCCCTCTGGCAGTTTTTGGTTCCACATTTAAATACATTGGATGATGTTTTGTTTAGATGTGAGACGTGTCAATTTAGTGAGCATGTTAGATCTTCTTATCCAGTTGTTAATCACCGTGCTACTAAAAGGTTTGAGTTAATACATTCTAATATTTGGGTTTCTAGTCTTGTTAAGTCTCTTGATGGATTTCACTACTTCGTTATTTTTTTTATGATTTCTCTCGTGTTACTAGAGTGTATTTGATAAAACGGCATGATGACCTTTTGCATCTATTTCAATCATTTCATCGAATGATCCAGATGCAATTTAACTGAAATATTCATACCATTCGTTCCGACAATCTTACCTCTAGGAAAATGGTATCAATGATCAACTTTCTTGTGCTTACACCCCACAACAAAATGGAGTGGCAAAGCAGAAAAATCGCCACCTACTAGAAGTTACTCGCTCACTTTTGATCAGAATGAAGGTCCCCAAATCATACTGGTCTGTAGCTTTATTGATCTCGTGCTACTTGATTAATCGTATGCCTACTCGTGTGTTAGATGGTGGAATTCCAATTCGTACACTTAAACTTGATTGTCCAATATTTGTTATTCCACTTAAGGTGTTTAAGTGTACATGTTTTGTTCACTCATTAAACCCCTCAAGGGATAAGCTGGATCATCAGTCAGTTAAGTGTACATTTATTGGGCATTCCCTTCAACATAAAGGCTACAAATGTTATGACCCATTAATGAAGAAGTTTCTAGTATCTATGGATGTATCCTTTTTTAAGATCAACCTTTTTATTCTCCTACGTCCACTTCATCAGGCACAATTGATCTGCCTATGCCAGTTGTTCACTCTCCTCCTGTGTCTTCCTCCTCGAAACCCAAGCAGCTGATCACTTACGTTCGCAGACATATGAGACCACCACCAGAATCGTTGGTGGCCCCCGCATCCATGGTTCCTCTTCATGTTTCAGGTACATTTCTCATTCTACTCCCATTGCTACTCTTTCTTCCCCTGTTGCTTCTCACGCTCGAAGTAAACATCCAACCTTACATCCTATTTCTAACTTTCTTTCTTACGAGTCAATTTCACCTTCATATCGTGTGTACTTAGCTGCAATCTCCTCCACACCTATTCCTAAATCAGTTCTTGAGGCCCTTGCAGATCCTGAATGGAAGCAAGCTATGGAGATGGAAATGACAGCTCTTGACAAAAATGGCACTTGGGACCTTGTTCCCTTACTTGCTGGCAAGAGAACTATTGGATGTAAGTGGGTATTCTCTATGAAGTATATGGTTGATGGTTCCATTGAATGATACAAAGCCCGTCTTGTGGCTAAGGCTATACACAACATTATGGAGTTGACTATAATGAAACATTTTCTCATTTGGCGACGTTGAATTCGGTCCGTTTAATTATTTCATTAACAGCTAACCTTGATTGGCCTCTATTTCAGTTGAATGTTAAGAATGCGTTCATTCATGGGGACCTAGACGAAGAGGTTTATATGGATCTTCCTCCTGGGTTTCAGCTTAAGGGGAGACTGGGAAAGTTTGTAAGATGAAAAAGGCTATTTATGGCCTTAAGCAATCTCCAAAAGCATGGTTTGCCTGGTTTAGCGTTGCAGTTCTTTCCTTTGGTTTCAAGTAGTGTCAGACAGACCATACAATCTTTATCCATACTCGACAGGAGGGCCGAACTATTATACTTGTTTATGTGGATGATATTATTATAACTGGGGATGATCTGAAGTTTATTTATCAGGTTAAGCACATGTTGAGCAAGGAGTTTGATATTAAAGATCTTGGTCCTCTACGATACTTCCTGGGGATTAAAGTGGCTCGGTCATCTAAAGGCATTTTCATATCCTAGAGAAAGTATATCCTTGATCTGCGAAATGAGAGTGGCAAACTTGGTGCTCATCCTGCTTCATCTCCAATGGATCAAAAACATTCATTACATGCTTTTGAAGGTGACTATCTGACAGATCTTGGTATGTATCAAAGGCTGGTTGGAAAGATGATTTACTTAACTATTACAAGAACGAATATTACACATGCAATGAGCATCATAAGCCGATTTATGCATTCGCCAAGATCATCTCATTTAGATGTTGTGTATCGTATATTAAGGTATCTGAAATCATGCCCAGGACGTGGTGTTCTTTATGCAAATCATGGACATGTTGATATTGTTGGATATTCTAATGTTGACTGGGCTGGATGCCTAATGGATAGAAAATCTACTCCTGGCTACTGCACCTTCGATGGTGGCAACTTAGTGATATGGAGAAGTTAAAAACAGTCAATGGTATCTCAGTCCAATGCAGAGGCAGAGTATTGAGCTATGGCCCATTGGGCCATGTGAACTTCTGTGGTTGAGATCCATTATGGTAGAGCTTGGTTTTCAAATTACTTCAGTCGTTCCTCTCTATTGCAATAACCAAGCAGCAATTCACGTTGCCTCAGATTCAGTCTTCCATGAAAGGACCAAACATATCGAGGTTGATATACGTTTTATTCACATTGATTTTATTTTCCACAAACTAATTTTCTGTGTAAAATTACTATATTGGTTATCTATTAACTTAGGGAAGTTTTTCCTAATTTCTTATATTTTTTTTATTTTTCCCTCATTTTTCATTTTTTATTATTTTTCTAAAAGCATATGCGATCGCATATGCACACAGGCATCTGCAGTCGCATAGAACCGCATATGCGGTTTGACAACATTGGCGAATCACTTGCCTCAACGATTATTCTAGTCAAGGGTCCCTTCACCAGAGCATGCATATCATTCATTCCATTAATTAAGATTTTCTTATGGATGTTTTGCTTGTTATTATATATGAATTGGTTGTAATATTATTGTGATAATCTTGGAGGGGTACCCTCACTGAGTTAAACCTAGGCAACTCATACCTCTTGCTGGAAAAACAACTGTTGATTGTGCAGGTGACGATCCAATGAATGACCCAGAGATTCGACTATGATGGTTCATAGCGACACATGGCGGACAATGAAGCTTTGCTTGTTATTATATATGAATTGGTTGTGCTATTATTGTGATAATCTTGAATGGGTGCCCCCACTAAGTTGAACTTAGGAAACGCATACCTCTTGTTGGAAAAACAACCATAGATTGTGCAGGTGACGATCCAATGAATGGGCCAGAGATTCAAAGTGAGGACTACAATGGTTCGTGGCAACAAATGAGGGACAATAAAGCCAAGATAGCTTAGAAGAGATTTTGTTTCTTTTATTTATATTAATTTCTTAGTTATAGTTACTTGGATTTTTTAATTTGTAATAAGTCCCATGGAAGGACCAAGCATGTATTATATTTTCATGGATTGTGAATGGAAATTTGAATAGTTATTTTATGGAATGAGATTTAATTTTCCCGCCACTTGTGACGCGATTACCATGAAAATAAGAATTTATATGATTGTAAAGAACATGTGAAGTACCTATACTCTGACATACTCAAAATAGTACCCTGGATTTCGACTTTTCGTGTTGTCCACAAGAGTCGAAAATCTCAGGTTGTTACACCAGCTAACTGAAGATGTTGATGATGATTTATGATGTGAAATTAACTTCAATTTTCACATAATAAGATCATGTGGTGCTATCTAATGATACTTGGTCAAAAGAAACAACATTATTTTTAACTAATCAAGCAACAGAACAGGTGGGGCCCACCTTTTTACAAACCTAAGAGCAATTGATCTCGCGGGACCCACCATGAAATGTACCATTTCCTGATGTCTTCACCATCAGTAATCCTAGCGTTCTAACAAAGATGGATGATTTCAAATCAGATGGTCCACACCTAACAGGGTCCAAATCAGATGACAAGGATCATAAGGGGGGACTTTTTAGGTGTCTCCAATCCACAATGGAACCTTCAATTTGAACTATTCAAACCACCAAAACATGGGCCCCAAATGTCCGGAATGCTCAATAAAAAATCAGGTGTTTCCCCCATGTCTAAAAACTCAGTTTTCACACACCCAAACAAGGAAATCAGACCCAATTACCAAAAAGAGATATCAGAAGACGCAATGACCAAAACAATTCCAAGAACCCAATCGACGGTTCAACATCAAAAACTAAAAATAAAACAAAAATAAAATTGAATAAATTCTGTACGTACCACAGTCTCTGTTCTTGGACTTCTTGTTCTTGGGCTGCAGTGGATACCACACAGTTCCAAGGGTCTTATTCTCCGCATCGAAGACTCTCCACACGGGCACTTTCAGCTGGCCCACGAAGTCGTCGTTAAAGTACTTATCCTCATCCAAGACAGACACCGTCAGTTCCTCGTTGAGATCTTCGACTCGGAAGCTGAATTCTTCATCCCAAGAAGGATTCAAGCACTTCTTCACAACCTTAGTTCGGAACCGGTACTTCCCGAGCTGTATCCGGACATACGGATCACTCGAACCGTTGAGGTCCATCGCGGGCAAATTCCGCGCCTCGATCACGTGGACAGAGAGCTTCATTCGGAAAATATTGTGGAAATTTCAAAATAAGTTCAAAATTGCAGGAAATTAATTAAAAAATACGGGAAATTTTGTAGAAATCAATAGAGAACGAACGGATTCAGTAGCTAGAAATGCCCAATTTTTTTCAATTAAAGAATACGAAATTTTTAATTTGAATATGAAAATCACAGACAAAATGCTACGAAAACATGTACGGAACAACAAAACCAAATAGGAATTTCGAAAATAAAAAATCAGAGAAAATTACAAGAAAAAATCTAATTTAAGCAGCGGAAAACCCTAATTTCACAGAAATTCGAACGAAATAGAAAAATCATCCACCAAAAATAAGAAAAAATAAAAAATAAAAAATCACATAATTTCAATTTTCAGAAAGATTTAAAAATAATAACCACAGAAATGGCATTTCCCAATATAGAAAAAAATAAAAACCCTAATACTAGAACAAATTCCGAAACCTAGAACCGAAATTCTCAACCCAATACAGAGAAACAAGATCGAGAGAAAAAACAATCGAGAAAGAATCAGAGAACAGTTACAATTTCCATCTTAAGTTGCAGAATGAAACCCTTGATTTTTCAACAGAGAGATTTGAGGCATTTTTCTTTCGCTTAAAACAGAGATCGGTTTCTTCTCTCTCTCTCTCTCTCTTCCTAAAGCCCGTGTTCTGAAATTTCTAAGCTTATGTTCACATACAGCGTCTCTGTGAGTTGTAACATACATCTCCTCCTTTATCAAAACACGTCATTATTGTATGAAATCCGATTCGTTAAAACCATGGACCAGACAATTTTAATTAGGAAAATCTTCTCTCTGAGTTTGTACCCATCTTTAGAAACAATAGTCGAACGACGGTATAGATCATTATACTGTCGGCCATTATCAACATATCTTTCTGATTTTCAGAATGTACGGTTATTATCTTGTGTATTATCTTTTGCACGGATCAGATTTTCTAAAACTTGATACATTTGTGAGATGGAAATGCATATACGTGAAGGTCACATCCAGCCGCTGTATGGGATTATTCTGTATTAATTAACGTTGATTAGTATTAGTTTAGTTTAATAAGATGATTAGGGATTTAAGTGGTCAACGTAAAAAGTTTGACTTTTCTATGACTTTGTCTTTCTTCCGCTGCATCAGTTCTTCTTGCTTCGGATTGGTCACGTGGGAAGGATCGCGTCCGGCGCGATTGACAGATTCAGTTTGTCCCACGTCGTAGGGGTAATCTGGGACGTCCATCGGTGGATTTCTCTGTTGATGGGCAACTGATGAAAGGATACTTGTAATGTTCGGTTACAATTGATTAATGATCCTGTGACGTACAATGTTTATGGGCCATCCGTGGATGATCCAGACCGTTCATGAGCCAGTAGGTCCATGATGGACATCCTTACAAGATCGGAACCGTTTATCAGTCGATTCCCAATGTGTAGATAAACTGACTAAAAAATCAGGCCGATCTAACCATCAGATAAGCCACGCATGTTGATAGATCTTGCCGTTATCCATTTCTCTGACTGTTTATTTATCTTGTACACGTGTGGCTTCCTTGCTTGACTGGGTCAGCCAGATTTTTAAGAAGAAGGAACTACCCATTCGCTTTCGCCTGGTGAAAGGCTCAGATTTGCAAATGCTCATGCTCTTATCAATCCAGGACCGTAGGATTGTCTACAGCGGCGGCTATGAAGGAAATGATTTGAGGCCGGATTTCGAACTGGCCATTGAAAGTAGTGGACCTGACTTTAATCATCAACGGGGAGATTTCAAGGATATACACTAATCTGGAACGGATCACAAAAAGGTGGGCCCATCTAATAAATCAATGGTTAAGATTCCACATTGATGGAACAGCTAGAATGGTAGACGATTTGATTTATAAAATTGATTCCTCAAGTGGGTCCATCTGTGGACGGTTTAGATTATCTGACCATGCTTATGCGTGTACGGTAACGTTGTGTCTGACCCATTTCAGTGTGTCGCGTCTGACCATTTATGGCATCGGCTCGGAAAAGGCAAAGGAACTTTCCAGGCAATTTGAATGGAAAGCGCAAAGTAACGGAAGCGGATTCGTCCTGACCCCTCCTGGACAGACTCGGTCCAAGCAGGAGATCTGTGGGGTCCACCTCGATGTATAGGTTTTATCCACACCGTCCATTCATTTTTTTCCATATCATCTTAGTGTATGATCCAAAACATGAGGCAGATAAAAGGCTCAAGTGGACCACTCTACATGGAATTATACCTAAAACCTATAAATTCTCTTGTCATGGCCCATCTAAGAACTGAAATCGTGTAATTTCACATGAATGTTGTTTTTACTAATGATTCAAGTCAGATGAATGGATTAGATGAAATATTAACATCACCAAAGGCTCTACAAATAACTAATGGTGGATATTGAATCCTAACTGATTCTCATGGTGTGGCCTACCTGAGAATTGAATAATTCTGATTTATAGATTCCAGATTAATATATAGGCAACGTACTTGATGGACGGGTTGGATCTCATCAAAGTTCGAACCACATGGCGCACGTGTCTACGCAAGTCACGCTTGCCGGGTTCAAAGCTTTCTACTTGATAACCGGATAAGATCTAAGCTTGGACCTTAAGTTATCGGTCTCAAAACGGATAAATTCCAACGTGTCAGTACATGTGGCATACTGGGAGGCCATGGAATAGAAAACAATGTCTATACGTTGATAAATAACAAAATACAAGTGTCGTCCACCTGACGAGTGAGTGTCCTTGATTTTCTTATAAGGTGAACTTTTTGATGATTCCAACATATTGGACGAGTTAGATTTTGGACGGACATGAGAGGTTGGAGGTTAACCACTGAGTGTACGGTAAATTGTTGTGCAACCGCTTTGATTTAGACCTTTTTATAAGGATTTTGTATAACCGACACCATTTCTTAACTGCACGGTGGAAAACAGGAATTTGAATTAAAGAGGTGGTGACTCATGGGCCCAATAAGATCCAAATAAGTTATTTTTAACTTACATTAAGTAGTTATCTTTTGCCACTTAAGTTAGTAGGGATAATATTATTGTAAAAGTCACTTATGGTGTCGAAATTTACTTATCTTAATTAGTAAAATTTTTAATTTTTTAATCCTATCTTTTCTACTTTTCTCTCTCTCTCAATCCGTGCCAATCAAACCAAGTTCTCTCATGGTCCATGTCAAATGAGGCACCATGTGGTAGATTGTCCACATTGAAGATGGGGCTCACATGGTGGATGGTCCATAAAAAGGGTGAGCCCCACATGATGGATAACCCCATATTAATGAGGCCCACATATGGATGGTCCACACAAAGGTCAGCCCATAATGGTAAAAAGCCCACATCAAAAGTGGTCGGTATGATGGACAACTCACTTCAAAGGTAGGGCCTACATGATGGACGGTCCACATCAAAGGTGGGGTCTACATGATTGGCAGTGGACATTGAAGTTAGCCCCCACATGATGGATGGCCCATACTGAGGTGGCCCACATGATGGACGATCCACATCAAAGGTCAGCCCCTACTGATGAATGACCCACATCCAAGGGGAGCCCTGCATGATGGCTAACCTTAGAGGTGGGCAACGATCCGAGCCAAGCAGAGTTAGCCCTAGTTTAGTTTGGCTTGTTTTTGTGCCACTTCAGTTTGTGGATTGACTTGGTTTGGGTTTCGGGCTGACCCATGCGGCCTGAGTTTGGTTTGCTCCAAAAAAATCTTATTCGAGCCGGGATCGATTTGGTCAAAAATTTTGAATCGGGCGGGCCGAATTCACACAGGTGGCAGCTCTTTTTTCGCTTATTTATTTAAATAGAAAAGAATTTAAAAAGTTAGAAAAAAAAAAAAGTGCAAACATATATTACTATATGATGTTTAACATCCTCCAAAGGAGTGTAGTTTCAAAATAAACATGTAAGAACATTTTCCAAACAAAAGCACATGAGAATAATTTTACAAGTGCAAGGAAGCAGTGTGCATTCATGTATATGTGTTATGTATTATCCATGTCATCATGTATATGTATTATCCACACTATCCATCTATTTTACATATCATTTTAGAGCATGATCCCAAAATGGAATCATATCCAAAGCTCAAGTGAATCACACCATAGGAATTAGTGTGCTTACAATCTATGAGCCAAATCAAGCAGCTTTGAGCCGAACCGAGCCGGTACTGCTCTAGTTTGAGCTTGGTTTGTTTTTTCAAATGAGCTTGACTCCGAGGCTTGGTTTGGTTTGAACTTCCATTAGAACCAATACAAGCTGAGATTTTTCAAACCAATCCGAGCTGAGCTTTCGAACTGGCTTGGTTTGTGCCCAGCTCTAGCTAACCTACATTGAAGGTGGAGCCCACATGATGGATAGTCCACATCCAAGGTGGGCTCAACATGATGGGCAATAAATAATTGTGGGCCTTATATGATGGATGCTCCATATTAAAAGTTGGTCCTAATTATGAGTGACCCACATCCAAGGTGGGCCTTGCATGATGGGCGAGCCACATTAGAGGTGGAGCCCACATGATGGATGGTCCACATCAAAGGTGGGCTCCACATAATGGACAGTGGATATTGAAGGAAGGCCCCACATGGTGGACAATAACAATGATGGTGAGCCCCACTTGATGGATGACCAACATTAAATGTGGGCCTTATATAATGAATGGTGAACATGATTAAAGGTCGAGCCATAGTAATGAATGGCCCACATCCAAAATGGGCCCTTGTATGATAGATGACCCACGTTAAAGGTGAGGCCCACACAATGAATGGTCCACATCAAAGGTTGGCCTACATGATGGATGGTGCATGTGAGGGAACCAAACTTGAGAGATAATTACTTATTATGTTGGAAACGAATATGTTTTTCCACTTTTTGGTTAATAAGTATGTTGGTTACCAAACATACTCATTGGCCGACTAAGTAAAAAGTAAGATAAGCTACTTATGGATAAGTAGCTTATCCAAAGTAACCTATGGTCAAAACGCCTCCTTGGAGATTGAAAGTACTTAAATTATCATCTTATTTTTTTTCTTTCATAAGTGTCAAAGTTCATAATTGTGAGTCACATGTGATATGTGTATGATGTCCAACCTATCCAACATATGCACCCCATCATGATGATCACTAGTATATATATCACTAGTAAAAATATATGGATGATTAAATTATCAAATGAGCCACATGTGAATTCGAATGTTCTTTGGTAGTATATATTATTTTTTATGGTCTGGTATGTTAGAGTTAGTGTCCTAGAAAATCATTCGTGCCCTTATCCACTAGCCACACGAATGTGATTAGGCAGATCCCAGTTGTTAATCGTGGTGACCCTAGGTCCTAGATTGGACATATGATATGCTTTAGACGGGTTTACTCTTGCTCTCATTCATTTGGGTTTGTTAATGAGTAATTTCTCTAGTAGTCTTTGGGAACTTAAGATTAGACATGACAGTCATTGACATGAGAGAGTCACGGTCTATGGATCTCAATACCTTGTTAGACAATGATTGTCACAAGTGCGTGGGACATACTTGTGGACATCAATTTATGAGATGTATGATCATCTTGTGTGAAAGGGTTGACTTGGGTCAGGATGGATGATCTTTACCATTGAGAAAGATTCGGTGTTAATTTATGCATTAAATTTACCCTACACAAGAGTGTGAGTGCACCATGAAAAAAGGATCCAGGTTCGGACCTTTGGTCACTCACATTGGTGGATCGAGATAATCATAAGATCAAGACTTGATAATGCATGAAAAATAATTTGATCCTTAGACCCGGGGCTGTGTAAGGGTCACGATCTTAACTGGTCAACTTTGACTCTTCCTACAAGGTCCATGTAGGGGCCAATAAAGTGAACGTAGCTGTGTAATTCCATCTAAAGTCGTTGATTCTTGCGCGCACCAACAAGGAATCCACTGGTTTACCTAGGAACATATTTATAGCTTTGATCTGAATAGATCAGGAACTCATGATCAAGTGATTTTTCCGCTAGGCCCAACACTTTGAATATTTTAATCAATTTTTTAAAAGTTTTTAACTGTTAATTTTTCGTTTTAACCATTAAAACTACTTTAATCACATGTAACGTCCTGAATTTTAGGAAACTTGGAAATTTGATGTTTTGGTATAGAGGTTCATGGGATCATGGTCTCAAGTGGTTTTAGTCTAATAAGCTAGTGAAATGAAGAGTTTTTTCACTAGTCTATTTGGCTCGTATATAACCTTATGCATCACCAGTTAATCCAAAACATTTTTTTTCTGACTTCGGTGTTTTAACATACTTTTGATTTAGAAAAAATTATGAACGGTTAGAATTTGACAAAAATTCTATTTTTAAAAATGCATTACTTTTAGAAAATGTCAAAAAGTCACGATTTGTACTGAGAATGAAAAATCAAAATCGTTATTATTAAGAATTTAATTTTTTAAGTATTTTTATTAAATTCGAATGAGGGTACTATCTTATTTACATGAAATAACTTAAAGTAAATGGAAACATAAATATAAATATGACATTAGATGTAAATAAGCAGACACTAACCAGGGAAGCCGTGGAATTGTGGACTTTCAAAAAATTGAGCTAACAGAAAAGTTATTGAACAGACATCTTCGATGCACCAAAGATGTCTTTGGCGCATTGAGGGATGCCTTTGCGCTGAGCCGATGACTCAAGATCGTACTAAAGGTGGCATTTGGCGCACTAAAGGAGACCTTTGATGTGCTGAAAGGTCTTCTATAGGCCTTTAGTCCAAGCCAAAGAGCTTCGGTCCGAGCCAATGGACTTTGTCCATTTTGATTTTTATGGGCTTCGGCGCACCAAAGGAACCTTCAGCTCACCGAACTCGATGGGTTCTGTTTTTTAAAAAGGGTTTTAAAACCCCATTCAAACTCCCCCTCTCTCATTTCATTCTTTCTCTTTTCTACCCTAAGCAACCATAAACCACCAAAACCCTTCTAATCCTCCTCCCATCTCTTCAAACCTCTCTTCCCTTCAAATCTTTCACAAAACCCTTGGGTTTCTTGAATTTCTAAAATTCTTCGGCATTTACGCTCGGTTTCTTATCTTTTACAGCCAAGATTCATCAATTTCAGATCAGATTATTCACTCCTAGCTAGGTAAGAGGTTCTTTACTTGTCTTTCCACCTTTTCCTTTCTTTTTCTACCTTTTTTAGTTATAAGGGTTGAAAACCCCCTTTTGATTCCATTATTTCTAGCAAACCCTAACCGTAGAATTTGTTTATGTTAGGTCTTAGACCTCTATTGGTAAATTGGGAGCGGTGCACGCTATTGCGAGAGCTATAACCGAGCTCGGCTCTGTTCGAATTTCGGCGGTGCGTCAATTTCTGGCCACGATTCGTTGAATCAATTTGGGGTTTTCCCAAATTCGTGGTATCTAAACGTTAAACCCTAATTAGAAGTTATATTAGGCTAGAATACTAAAGTATTAACGCTAAAATTGTGATTTAATGTAGGTATTTGAGGTTTTTTCCAAAATTTTCACTCTATGGCCACATCCGAATTGATAGGATCACCACTAAATCGAGAAACTTTGACTCTAAGGTGAAGATCTACCTTCAAGTTTTTCTCGACCAATAATAATTACTTAAACTTGTTGAATTTTCTTAAGATGAAAATGTCAAAATCACTTTAGTAGTATAATCTATATATTAATTGTTGATGAGTAGATAACAGATTCGATGAAATGTCTCCATTATTGTTTGGTTAATAACAAGTTCGATGAAATGCCTGAATAGGATATATTTATAATATTGGAATGTGTTTATGCTTGTGGATGTATGTGACACACTATGTTATCGGGACTGTGTCATTCGGGTCCTTTTGGATAGGTTGGGCCAGGTGCTTTAATATATTGTGTGTTTGATGTGCTTCGAAGAAGTATTAAATTTTCTTAGTACTGATTTGAATTAACCACTAACAACCGTTTGACTCGTGTACTGCCTACCCTTGGGTTGGTCGTCATGAACTTATTCGATCGACCGAGCAGGACACGGTTGATCAACAGTGGCCACTATTGGGTTGTCGTTGTCCACTTGGGTCCACCGAATAAGTCTCATTTAAAGTTATTCATTTTCGTGCTTGATTGTTAAATCACACTCTATGGAATCTGAAATATTACCGTTTCAATTGTGAATAGTCCACTTAAAACTATACTGCGACTCGATCCACCAAGTCTCATGATCCAGGCATGGTGGTATGGGACATTATGCCTGAGTTGGAGGCCTACACTGGGGTGGTGCCTCCTCATAGTGACTAGTGAGTATTAATAGGGGTGACAAATTGTTGTTCGAATGACCCCTGTAACAAATGTGACCCTGGCCGATGTTTGCATGCCTGTATACGGCTCGAACGACCCGGACGTATATTGGTTTAATCCTGACTTACATGCCCGCACCTTTGACTTAATTAATTGTATTTGATATGTGAGCGATGAGCCCTTCCGCTTGATTTGGATGTGGCTGACGAGTCACAGCCAGACCATGCTTTCATGGGAGGATAACTTAAACCTTGGATCGAGGGGTTACTAGTGATAATTGACGACGCATTGCAGGGAGCCAGATGGTCCCAGTTAGATTGTGTGATACAGTGACGGTATTATGGCTTCACCAATTTACTTGATGAATTGGACTAATAAATACTTAAATTAATCATGCATGCATGACATTGCATTTGAGGGGGACTCGTGGATGCCTGGTTGCTTGATGTAGCGTTAGTGCTACCATTTGAGTTTCTTATATGATTTACCCGGGAACATACATGCACTTGTGGGTTGGCTGGTCGACTGTTAGAAAGACCAGCACATCATTTCTTTTTGTTTGCACGTCATGCATTCCCCGCATTAATTAATTAGTTTAGGAAATTGATTACTTGTTATGATGTCATTGCCTGCACGTGCTTATGTGGATAACATGTGTAACCTGCTTAGCATTTATGCGTTAGAGTTAACATGTTAAGGAATAAAGCGCTCATGTGAACCTATGTATAATCAAAATGTCCCGAGTATAATCTTGGGGATATTTCTTTACTATGTTAGTGTTTTGAAGCATTTCATTTGACATATGCCGATGCCTCGGGAATATAACCAAATGGTGGTCTGCTCGGCCGCCCCGGTAGTCTTATAACTTCCTCCTTTGGTAACTATATTTTTCTTTCCTATTATATTTATTGTGATTAGTATAATTCTCATATGGGCTGACACTGTATTTAAATTGTACTTGCTGGATGTTAGTCCTATATTTTTTATATTAGTTATCCCCACTTTGCTTTTATCCGTTAGTTGAAATGTGTTACTCTAATTTATTTATGTATGAACTGAATGTAAATCTGATTGAGGACACACGTGGGAGCTTTTTTCCACTTGTGGCATTCCTATGTGAGCATTTTAATAAGTTAACACTCGACAAATCGAGGGTGCCTAATTTTCATTTTTTCGGGGTGTTACATCACACTTAATAATAACCTGATCGCCTAGATCTGATGGTCCACTCCTGATTGGCATGGGATATAATCATTAGTGGATATGTCATAGCAACGGAAGGATTGAATCATGAGTATATGCATGAATGAGGCAGATTGAAGAGCTTCCTTCACATTAGGTTACATTGAAGTATGTAGGATGAGGGAGTACTATATTGAGGACACCCCTGAAACCCTGACTCCTCATTATATGATCCTATCCTAGAGGAGAGGTAGAGTTATCCCTGGATGTCCCACCCCATGGGACATGTGAATGTGAGGAAAAAGAGAAAGTCTAAGAGATCGAAGATCCACTCCATCATCTTCTATTATCCTCATGTGTGGTCCACTTGTGTGGATAATATATATTTTCCTTGACACCTAGCAGAGGATTAAACATTGGGTTATCTTGATTCTTCAATACTAGAATAGATTCATTGGTTTAAGAGATTAACTATTCAGCATAACATGTATCTCCATTGTTGCCGTCGCATGTAGGTATGATCTCCACCGTTTATATACATTGTTATATTATAGAGATTTAATGTTATTGAAAACGGGGATTCTTGGTATGATCAAATTATATTCTTCTATATTTCGTTGCATTTATACGCTAGGTACCCAACAATTACCTTCTGATTGTCGTCAGAAATTTCATATTTGACCTTCTTAATAGGAATCTATTGGATGAGTTGGATGTCATACACTTACAATGTGGGCCTTATAACAAATGTGGATAATTTTGTAATTTCAACTTTTAAAAGGCACTTCATTGTGTTTTAGTTTCTTGAAAGCATTTTTTTCATAGAATTTAAACTCTCATGAAATTCTATGGTAAAAATTCTAGAAAAATATATGTATGATATGCATATTGACTGTTTGTTTAAAAACGATGTATTATTCAAAAAAATCAATTTAGCCTATGAATTTTTTATGCCTAACGAATAAAATAAATATAATATGCATGCATTTTACATATTCACATATATTATTATGTGTTTGTTTTATATTTATCTAGGGTTGTAAATGGGTCAACAGACCCAACCCATTTAGACCCGACCCATTTATTAAATGGTACGAGTGTGGGTCCAAGAACAGACCTAGTTGCTAGATGGGTCTGGGTCTGATTTCCTTTATATTAGGCTCGACCTAAACCCATTTAGTAAGTGGGTGGGTTTGGTCTATGTTTCAAGGGACCCGTCTAGTCCAAACCTGTCCAGACCCGGTTTTAAGCCTTGTAAAATGCTTGCATACTTGGTCCAGACCCAGACCCGACTCATTTATAAATGGGTTTGGGTGGATCTCCCTCTACCAGACCCGGACCCATTTATAAATGGGTCTGATGGGTTGACTCGGACCTGACCCGGACCCGCCCATTTAGTAAAAGGGTCTGGGTCTAAAATTTGGACGTAGACCCGTTTAGTAAATGGGTGGGTCTAGTTTTGGCTAAACCCGCCCCGAACTCGATCATTTACAGCCCTACACTTATCTACGTATAATATACATATTTATAATACAATTGGTCTTTTCATGAAGTTTAAAATTATTTTGCAAATCATACCATTTAACTTAACATTGACCAAGTTAACTTAGTTTGAGCATATGCCTGGTTGTTGGGTTGGGAAAACAAGGATGTCCTTTTACTTTAACCTAGTCTTTTAAGTTGTCTCAAAACTTAGTTAACTTAATTAGGTTATACCGAGTAAGCTATGTTAGAAAGAAGGGGGTTTGATAATCTTCAAAAAAGAAGAGGAAGAGATGGTAATAAATTCTACGATGACAATAGATACCCAAAACTCTAGATTTAGAGAGAGAGAGAGTAAAAATATGGTGATTATTATGATGATGATGACAACCATGACATATGCGCAAAAAAAAAAAAAAAAAAAAAAAAAAAAAAAAAAAAAAAAAAAAAACTTACAATCCATGTCCCTAAAAATATTCATAATCAATCCTAAAGAAAACATGAAAAATATAATTTTGATATGGAGAAAATCTAGATATGAGAAAAAAAATGGGAAGAAGATTAACATATCTTAACCATCATCAAAGCCTTATCTAAAAATTTAGGGCCAGCTATAAGAATTTCTATTTTACCAGTTCACTTTATTTGGAGCATAATGCTCAATTAACTTATAAATCATAAAATCTTTTCCTACTATCTCACAATTAACTTATAAATCATAAAATATTTTCCTACTATCTCATGATACATTCTTTTGAGCATTTCATTTTCCTTTTATAGCCTTCAATCTAAATCAAGTGAGTCCTGACCTACGCAATTCTGCATCTCTATTACACGTGGCCTAACCATCAAATTCTACTTTCCCCCTCTTATTACGTACAAGTTGGTGCTACATCGAAGTTCTACCATAATGTGCTCACTTCGGGTTCTATCTTTCCTCGTCTTGTTACTAATCCATTTCAACATCCCCATTCCAGTTACACTCATATTATGAACATGTTTTGCTCTTTAACCGCATAACATTTTATCCATAAAGCACAACTCGTCTTGTATTCATTCTTTAAATTTCCTCTTAAGCCCTCTTTGGATTTAATGAAATCAAAAGAAAGGAAAAAGGGTTTCTTGAGAAACCCATTTTCATATTGTTTGGGAAGCTAAATCGGTCAAAATTGTGGAAAATTGACTTTCCCACACAATTTTTTTTTCAATATTCTCCCGAAAAATTTCCCTCCGAGACCCTTGAGAAATAAGAGTTCCTCTCCTAGGTTTTCTCTCTAAACGGATGAAGTGCGCCCACCACCTCACGCAAGATTATGTAGCCCTTCCCATGGGCCCACTTTGATGTATGTAACCTATATCCATACCGTCCATCCATTTTTTTCTAATCATTTTAATGCATGAACCCAAAAATGAAGTAGATCCAAGTCTCAGGTGGACCATACTATTAGAAATAGTGGTGATCAAATGCCCCAACATTGAAAATTTCCTAGGGCCTCCCGTAATGTTTCAGTAATATATATATATATATTCCATCCAAACTGTGGATAAGGTCACACAATCTTAGATGAAAATAAAAAAAATCACCATGATCCAAATATTTTGTGGCCTACAAGAAGTTTTTAATGATTAATCACCATTGTTTCCTATGGTATGGTCCACTTGATATTTTTATCTGTTTAATATTTGGGAACATGCTCTAAAATGATCTTAAAAAACATATGGATGGTGTGGATATAGAATAACAACAAGGTGGCCACCACGATAAAGGCAGCACCATCATGGGTAAAGTCCTGACTGCAAGACGTGGATTATATAATACCCCACAGACCTAGCTAGAGATGGATGGTCAATCACGGACTCTGTGGGGGTCTACCATGATGTATATTTTTTATCCATGCTGTCCATTAATTTTGAAAGATCATTTTAGGGCATGAACATAGAAATGAGGTAAATTCAAATCTCAAGTGGACCACACTATAAGAAACTATGATGATTGAATGCCACCATTAAAAACTTCTTTGGGGCCACCAAAGTTTTGGATCAAGCTGATATTTGTGCTTTCCCTTAGTATAGGTCTGTGTGACCTAGTCGACGAGTTGGATGGCAACTAAACAATTAGGTGGGCCCTAGAAAGTTTTCAATGGTGGGCGTTCAACCACCATTGTTTACAATAGTATGGTCCACCTGAGATTTGGATATGCTTCATTTCTGTACTAATGCCATAAAATGAGCTGGAAAAATGGATGGACAATGTGGATAAAACACATACATCATGGTGGCCGGGGCCCACAAATCATTTCCAGCACTAACTAGTAGGAGGTGGAATGGAAAGGCCATTGCCACATCCAATGTCAAATGCACTACCTAACATCAGTATCGTCCCTCAATGTTAGGCATTGGGATAAAAAATGAGCCCAATCCACAACTTAAATGGGCCTGTCCACAAGAAACTAAGTGGACATGATGAACATACCTAAGCTGTTGATTAAGTGCCCTTATCATAAGACTTAGATTATATCATGGGTATTTTGAGACTGGAAGTTACATTCAAAATAATTTCTTAAGAGAACTTTATTTTGCCAAATATAAATTTAAAAAAGATCTTAATTTTCTTGAGAAAATATTATTGATAAACAAACATGAGAAATAATATTTCCGTTACCACACTTTCTTAGAAATAAGGTTTCTGAGGAAATATAATTTCCTTTCTTACCCTTTTCGTTAATCCAAACAGGCCCTTAAGTTTAATTAATAGATGATATCCGACTAAATCATTCCACTAATATGGACATCCATCAAAAGAAAAGATCCAATATCCATGTAAATCAAGTGGTGAACTCTCGGATTCAAACCATCATATCATCAACAAATATGATTAATGTTGGGGTTAGGAGCCCAGTAGTGGAAGCAATCAAAGCAAGTGAGGAACATACCTCAATGGCAATCACACAAGCAAATCGACACACATAAGAAGCAATCCGAATTTTACATAGAAAAACCCCTCACGGGTAAAAAACCACGACATAAAGCAACACCAATCCACTATGATATTAGAAGTTACAAGAGAGAGAAGAAACACAACCCGGATCACAGCCCACAAGAGAAATCCCAAGCTAACAAAGCTAATTCTCACATGAGAAGGACAAACCCATCCATTTTCCTTATCCCAAAGAACTCTCTCAAGCTTCCACATAGCTCTTTCTCTTGCCCTAGAACTCTCTCAATACCTTGTCCCATTGGCGACAACCCTAATCTCGGATTACATCCCCTTAAATAGGAGAAAACCGAGATTAGAAACTCCTTGCGCAAAAACCATGCAAGAAACCCAATCCAAAAAGAAAACTGCCGACTGGTCGGCCGGCCGGCCGGATGGCCCAAAAAGGTTCCAATAGTTGCTGTTGTCTTGGCTCCATTATGACCGACCGATCGGTGGCCTCCATGAATGCAGATTTGAGGCGACCAATCCGACAATTAAAACATTTTTTAACAGTTAAAAACATTTACAAAACCTTTTGAATGTGGAGCCTAGTGGAAAAATCGTTCAATGAACAACCGGTTTTCTAAATGTAAGTGTAAGTAAGTTCGTAGGAAACCAATAGGTGTGTCAATGGGTCGGGTTAGGGCCGGGCCAAGCTCTGTCCAACTCGGCCCGCCTCCCTCAACACATGCCCAAACCCGGCCTAGGCCTGTGAAACGCCACATTAGTGTAGCCCGAGCTTGACCCAAGATGCAAATGCAGGGTTTGGCCCGAACCCGACCCAGCCCGAGCTCGGCCTTTCACGTAAAGAGAGAAACTATCCTTTAATCATATACTTTTCCATATATGAAACAATTCATCATCATTACAAGGAATGAAGGGACCTTTAGGAGGGAGATGGGTTTTTGAAGAAAATTTGTGCAAAATTTAAATTTTGAAAGGGGGAAAAATATTTTAATTTAAATTTAAAAAAATATATTCGGGTCGGGCCGGGCTAACGGGTTTTTTAACAGCCCAGTCCAAGTCCAACTTGTTTGAAAAATGGGCTTATAGTTTATGCTCAAACCCGACCCGCGAGCCTGATACTCTAGTCCAAGCTCAGCCAGGTCCAAAAGCCCATCGGGCCAACCCGGTCCATTGACAGCCCTGGAAACCAATGGATCCCTTATTTACTAATATAAATCTCAATGAACTTTGATGAGCGTACCCAATTACACCCAATTACACCCGCTTTTATTAGCCATATGATGAAATCATAAAGCGAGTCAAAGAACATATAATTAAGACATTGAACCCTTACACATTATTAGGTCTAACGATTAATTAGATGCAGTGCATTCTTAAGTCAATCATAATATAGGCATCATGGGTCTCCCGATCTAGAGACTTGACCTCAACCCACCAATGTAGGGGCTTGATAGGTCCAATACCGGGAGCCTATCTCTATGATACATTTCCACTCCTATGTGAGGCAGGGTGAAGGCAACGTTGTTTCTGATGGTGTTGACCTTTCATTCTTACATATTATCGGTTCCCTCACACAGGATGACCACATCCATCATCATCATAATGATGACAACAATCAAAAGTTTTGTGATTTCTCATGAAAAGGCTAAAAAAGATGAGCCTCACAAGAAATTGGATTTTTGTAAAAATAGCCCCACTTGAGGGCTATTACAATAAAGATCCCAACAATCAGTCCTCTTATGAGCAACACATAGGGCTCTCAATGGAGGGGGTCAGATCCGAGATCCGATTCGCTCTGAATCCGTATAATGCAGATTTGGATAATAAATTAGGTCCAATTAGTTAAATGGACCAGATTTGGATCTTAAAATAGGTTCAATTACTTAAATGGACCGGATTTGGATTCGGAGGAACATATCCGAGTTCGATCCGAATCCGATTAAGATCCAACTCATTGTCACCTTACTGTAAATGTTATATTCATGCTAGCTATCCATTTTCCAGAATATATTTAGGCTAGCCATGTCTTAAAATTGAGACATGCCACTCTTAGGCCGACCATACCACAGTAAATAGTGGGATTTGCATCATTTTTCTACTAAATTAAATATATTATATTATATTATATATTATATATTATATATTTTTTTAAGATTTGTAATGAGGGTGGATTCGGACCTAGATTCGACCCGAATCCGATGGGTATATGGATTTTGGATCGGAAATGGATCTAACAATTTATAAATGGATTGGACATGGATATCACTTTTTGGATCTGAGTTGGATCCGAATCCGATCCGAATTCATCTACAGATAGAGGTGGGCACAAACCAAGCCAGCTCGAAAGCTCGGCTCAGATTGGTTTGAAAAAGCTTGACTTGGATTGGTTCGAATGGAAGTTCAAACCAAACCAAGCCTCGGAGTCAAGCTCATTTGAAAAAACAAACCAAGCTCAAACTAGGGCAATACCGGCTCGGCTCGGCTCGAAGCTCGATTTGATTGAAAAAACAAACCAAGCTCAAACTAGGGCAATACCGGCTCGGCTCGGCTCGAAGCTCGATTTGATTCAGCTCGGCTTGATTCGGCTCGTAGATTGTAAGCACACTGTTTCCTGTGGTGTGATCCACTTGAGTTTTGGATATGATTCCATTTTGAGATCATGTCCTAAAATGATATGTAAAACAGATGGACAGTGTGGATAATACATATACGTGATGACATGGATGCATATACATGTACATGAATGCACACTGTTTCTTTGCACTTGTAAAATTACACTCATGTACTTTCGTTTGGAAAATGCTCTTACATGTCTATTTTGAAGCTGCACTCCTTTGGAGGATATTAAACATTATACAGTAAGAAACATTTGTACTTTTTTTTTTCTTACTTTTTAAATTCTTTTCTATTTAAATAAGCATGCAAAAAAAGAGCCGCCATCTGCTTGAACTCGGCCCGGCCGGTTCAAAATTTTTGACCAAACTGATGTTGGCTCAAACCAAATTTTTCTGGAGCAAACCAAACTCGGGCCGCATGGGTCGGCCCGAAACCCAAACCAAGCCAATCCACAAACTGAGGTGGCACAAAAACAAGCCAAACCAAACTAGGGCTAACTCGGCTCAGCCTGAATCGTTGCCCACCTCTATCTACAGATATACTTGGAGCCGGATCCAGTTGGATCCGATCCAGATCCGACCCATTGAGAGTCTAGCAACACATTAATTGAGTTTTTGGCCCACTACAAGTGAATGGTACCAAATAACCTGGAGTATGCCACATTGATGAGTGGGACCAGTCTCCGTTACTATCCTGCACCTACTGCCCGACCGCCCATGTGCATAGACACCCAAGCCGTATAAAAGGGTTGGGCCCACCGTAACAATCATTAGACACAGAAGTCAGGCGAATACCTTCACCAAGTGGGCCCCACCACCCGTGAAAACAACGGACAGACGATTTGATTGAATCGGACACGGATTGCTAGTGACCGACATACGCCAGAAAGTTTCTGCAGTTGGAAACTAGGTGGGGCCTACCATAATGATTGTGGGAAATCTATTTGGTTTGGTCCAACTAAGCCTTGGATCTGCCTCATTCTTGGTCTCGTGCCTTAGAATCATCTTAGAAAAGGGATGGACTACGATGATAAACAGATACATCATGGTGGGCCCCTCCATAGATCAACATGTATGCTTTGCATCCATACTGAAGAAGGACGCAATCCATGTCCTCTGTGGTTTGAAACTAGGTGGGGCCTACCATAATGATTGTGAGAAATCTATCCAGTCCATCCATTCTTTCAGCTCATGTCAGGGCATGAGCCTAAAACTGAGGCAGATCCAAAACTCGAGTGGAGGGAGGCAACTTGGGACAATGAGATGACTGCTCAGCTTCAACAGGAATTTTCTGTTTGCCTATGCCTGATTGGTCCAGCTCAGCAGACGTCAGTAACATCAGTTGACGTGTGTTGAGCTAGACCAATCAAGTACTTGACAAACAAAACAATTGGGACTCCATTGAGACATTTATAGGGCATGAAAGTTTTTTATTAGACTAATATCTTCGAATTCTCCATTCATCCAAATGAAAATATAAACATTAACATCTACCTTAGAAGGTTTCAACAATAAGCATTCTCTCCCCTACTGTTTTTTATTGTGTGGCCTACTTGAGTTTTGGATATGCCTCGATTTTGGTTTTGTAAGCTAATATGAGCTGGCAAAATAGATGAACAGTGTGGATTTCTCACAAACATAATGCTGGGCCAAACCTAGCTTCCAACCGCAGAACTTCCTGCAATATAAGTCACAAGCAATCCGGGACCTATTGACTGAATCTACACGGGCGGCCCACCTGATTAGTGGATCTTCCTAACTGCTAAGCGCAGTGATCTTAAACGGTGGGGCAAACCTTCTCCAATTCAATGGCTGGATGTGGTGAGGTGTAGGAAATGGATGATATAAACAGATGCCTATACCACACATGCATCGTGGAAGTCTAATGGGGTGTTGTCCTTGTGGATGTGACAAACAACTATAGTGATTAAGATGGCCCACCCTCATGGTGGCTAACCAAATCAAAGGTCGTGATGACAACACGTGTATAGTAGAGATGTTTTGGTTCCAACTCATTGCCTATTAGAAGGACATGATGGAAAAAATGAGGATGAGGTAGACAGGCACCGACACTAAGATCAAGATGAAAGGCTGGTCCAAAATATCGATATTCTTTATCATTGATAAGGACGCGGAAAACGTGATCTTCGAAAGTTTGATCTGTGAAGATATCAACTTCATTGATCAAGTCATCTGACTAGCCATATGGTTGAGAAGAAGTGTGAAAGAAAAATTGGCTTTTATGATTGTGAATGGTTGACATTTAAGGAAGAGTGACCATTGTTTTTTCAGAAAGGGTACAACTATGCCACCCATCGAAACAAGGATTGGCTAAGTAAGGCAAAATTGTCGTTTGGTTTTTCTTGCAAAGAAAGGAACAAACGTCATAACGACATCTAGGTAATAACATGCCAGCAATTAATGAGTACACAAGTCGCCGTCCTCCTTTTCTATCAAAGGTGAAGCGATGTATGAGGGCAATGTTCTACCCTATTTTGGATAGGCCTTTTTAACCAATGCAAAGAGCTAGGACAAGTGGTGGGAGATGATGTAGCGGAAATGGTTCTAAAGAGATTTTATAAGCTGATTTTGTAGTAGCACAGTTGGCAGTCTCTAGATGCGCCATGTGAGTGCTGTTTTGGCAAACACAAAGGTGAATAAGGAATTAAGATAGTAGACAACAGGGAAATTCATGAGTTTTAAGGAAGAAGAGCTTAGAAGGGCTGATTGTGGGAAACGATTATGGTAGCCGTTTATCTCAGGAAGTATCTAAATGGTAGATCGGATGCTATAAATAATGAAGGATTTCAACGGTGTAAGAGGTCTAGCACCAACCAAATCAAATCAAATCAAAAAAATTATCTTTTCGATTATTATGCTCCTTAGCATCCCGCTATTTACATTATTTAGTGTAATTAGCGTCTTTATTTAGTTAGCATAATTCTACTATTTACATTCCATAATATAGGTTCTGAATTTATGTTCTATAGCAATAAGTCAATTGCATTAATCCAGTAGTTTTGTAATTTTTACTATACTCAAAGTTTACGCTTATATGCTGGATTCAAATTAATAAAGTATTCTATTCGAAAAGAAGATTTGCAGCACGCTCCTCATCGTCAATTGTGATTGTCTTTTCCTTAATTTATTTTGTTAGTTCTGTATCAATAAAGTCCTTTCATATAGAACTTAGAAGTGTGATTCATTATTGGAGGATGAATACTACCCTCTAAATATTGCCTGATTAGTGTTGAAATAGCTAATTGAGGGGTTAAATAAGCGACCGATCTTCATAGATCTCGGTTATATACAGTCGATTACGACGTATTTATCTATCGGACATATCTGCTTATCTTTGCACTTGGGGTCAAAGTTATTCGGTTGGAATCGAGCTATATAATCAATTGTGGCATACCCAAAAACTTCATGTGACTAAAAACACCAATAACAGTTAGAAGTAAAAATAAGGAGTGCTTTAATTTGAATGGAGAAATAAGATGGTTAATATTACCTCCTCAGCAGATCTTTGTCTGTTATACTCCATCCTAAGGTGTCCCAGTGCATTGGATGGTCAGAATTTCCGTATAACTTTCCAATGTGCATGGTTGAAGAGTCAAACCATTTTTAAAATGGTGAGAAACTAACACAAGTATCTAACCCCTTGGGCCCACAATGATAAATATCTTTCTGCTTTTGGCCCCAGCACTAACAGAGGCATGATCAAACCGTTCGCAGTTGCATCAGCTGCCCAAACGACCGATCCAGACCGTCCATTAGTTTTTATTGCATATTTTATGGCTTGCAAAGCAAAAGATACTCCGATAGGACAATCCTAATTACCTGATGAAACACATATAAAATGGATGGTCAAGATCATATAAATAAAAGTAGGTCGAACAACCAATTTGAAACCTTTATTTTTTGGGACCATCATGAACGGTTAAAAAAAACATCACTTTCATCAGGTCAATAACAAATATCTTTTGTGTATCCCTTCGTGTGGATAAAGTTCCTTTCAACAGCAATCACCCTTTTTTTATAAAACAAACCGCTGTTTGGGGAGCCCAGATGCGTGTATACGATTCCAGCCGTCCAAAGGTGTGTCCCACCCTGTAGATGACTCTGCCAAAAATTCTTAGAAACAAGAGGATGGATTAGATTTTTTGAAGCCGTCCATTGTTTCCATGAACTGTAATTTAATCAATCAGGGGGTGGGTGCATCTTCGATGGTGAAATCCATAAAATCAACGGTTTTGATCCTCCAATCATGGTCCCCAAATGCACAAATTCCACTTGGTAGCAAACTAGCAGTTGTATGATGAGCGGGACCCTTAATTCCTCTATTATTAATACCATACTCTGCGGGAGTATAGCATATCATACATCATTAATTTACTGTACCTCTGACACGTATGTATTCAATCCAAACCGTTCAAATCGGTAGCGCTATTATGAATAGGGTATGAAACAAAAAGCAGGATGAATGGGTACTGGTAATGATCTGATCAGGGGTATTTTCCTTAGACAATGTCAACGGCTGACATTTTCTCTTTCTAAACATCTGTTTGGTGGCCTCCGAAGAACAGAACAGATATTTAAAAGCACCCATCCAAGTGCGCCCCTACCACATGGTGAGATAATAAATGCAACGGATTTTCTGGAGATACACTAGCATCAATACAGGGGATTGACACTAGCATCAATACAAGGCATTGATATCTACATACTTGGTACTTTGATCTGTCATTGTGTCTACTACTGAGATTTGCACCTCAATCTACACTTATGTTTGCACAGTCTGATGAGAAGAATCTAAGTTGTGGATCGACTGCACCTTAAATAAATAAGGGTTATAGGGCTCTTAGTGGGTCAGATCTCGAAGTTCGAAAATCTTTAGATTGGATTTAGATATAACTGAGATACAAAAGGTGATATTCATATACGATAAATTAATAAATAACTTGATCCAAAATCCATGTAATCATTGGATTCGGGTTGGATCTAGGTCCGAATCCACCCCTTCACAAGTATAAAAAATATATAATGTAATATATTTAATTTATTAACAAAATGATGCAAATCTCCCTATTTACTATGATATGGTCAACTTGAGATTGACATATGTAATTTTGAGATGTGGCCTAAGATGATCCGGAAAACAGATGGCTGGCATGGACATAACATATATAGTAAGGTCACGATGAGTCAGGTTCAGATTAGATTCAGTTGGTTTCAGCTTTATGTCTAAAAATTTATTGACCGATTCGAATCAAATTCGGATCTATTTATATGAATCCAAATCCAGACCATTTAATTAATCGGACCTATTTTAAGATCCAAATCCTTATTATAACTCTTGGATCTAACCCACTCCATTGAGAGCCCTAAGGGGTTGTGAAAAATCCAACCTATTACGGGATTCTTCCACTCACACATCTCCTTATTCCTCTTCTTAGAAAATAGTCACGCTCTAACACAATTTTATCAGAGTTGTCTATGCATTTTATGCGCAGTAATTGTGTCCACCTATCAACGAGGTTCCATCTTGATGGTTATACGAATGATCTGAGCCGTTAACTACATTACTGGTGAAATTAAGTCATGTATGGCACACAAATTCAAACAATAACTACATGCCACATGTATAATGAGGTGAGTGCATGCCATTGTCTGACGAAGTATAGGTTAGGCCCACATCCGATTCGGACATTGGTGGGCCACCTTTGCGTGAGTACATGTCTATCCAAGCTCTTTTCTTCTGGGAACTTTGCGGAGCAAGTGACGGACGTGCACACTTCACCATCAAAGATGGGTATTTCTTGCAATCTATCGAGAGAAACGCTCCTGTGCTCTCACACCACACTATAGGTTATAGTACTCCTAGTAGCATTGGATCATCTGCACAGTATTATTGATCGATCCGAACCGTCCATTACAATCATAAGCAATCCATGATAGTCCCTACCAGATAAATGGACCAAATTATTATTCGGACCTATTTTTTTAAACCAATCGTCACCGTTAATATTAAATGGTACTGATAAGATAGTTAAGATTATTTTCAGATTAGTGTGATGTTTACCTGGTGGCCAATGAAATGAATGTTGAACCTAATGAACGGTCTAGATCAAAGGATTGGATTATCTAAGTGTCCCGATTCAGCTAGAGCACTATAACTTATAGTGATATGCTCTCGGAGCATTTCCATCTGTTAGAATATTACGTGGAGTCTGGTCTATCTTACTAACTAACGATGTTATGCTTTCGTAACCTTGGGGCCCACGAAATTAGGTGTCCCACAATCTATAACTATAAACTACACAATCCGTACCTTTTATATGGTATTGATTGGATGTAGAAATTCCTCTAATCATTTTCAACGTGGAGCAAACTTAATATTGGACGGTCCTGATTGATGATTTGACTGTCCATGTGCTGCCACATACTATATTTAATTTAGAAGCACAAGGCATTATCTATATTGAAAAGCCGATGGTGGGGGATTTTGTTGCAGCAATTAGATTCCTAGGGTGGATCACTTGGTAATGGATTAGCCGACTATGATGTATGTGACTTAAATCCACACCGTCCAACCATTTTGAAAGGTCATTTTAGGGCACGATCCCAAAAATGAAGCTGACTCAAATCTTAGGCGGACCACACCACTGGAAAGTGTCTTGATTGAATCCTCATCATTAAAAACTTCATGGATTCCATCAGAATGTTTATTTGCCATCCAACCCGTTGATAAGTTCACAAACACCTAGATGAAGAGACCACACAAATATCATCTTGTTCCCAAGCTTTTGTGGCACACAAGAAGTTTTTAATAGTCAATCACCATTGTGGATTTAGTTGATTTTTGCCACACACAACAAAAAAAAAAGAGCCTAAAATCAAGTATAGAATCTAATGAATGGTGGATTATATAATTAAAGTATGATGAGCCCCACAGACTGTAGCCATTTTACACGCGGCCTAAAATGGGTGTTGCAGCTCTTCTCTCTTCCATCTTTGGTCCACATGCATCCCATGTGCCATAATTATAGCCCCAACTAAAGCTGGTGGACAACTTGGCAACTAGCATGTCATTAAAGAGAGTGTTTGGCTCGCAAGTTGCTTAAGATAAGCTACTTATTCCACAAGTAACTTATCTTAGTTTCCACTTATTAAGAAGATAAGTAGGTTTGTCAAACAATATACTTACGAGCTTCTCCTCTTGTCTCTCCCAATGCCACTCTTTAGCACCTTATGAAAAGTAGAAAAGCTGAAAAAAATAACTAAAGTAATTATATACTTCTAAGTAAAAAAGTTACTTATACATAATCATAAACCAAATTGACTTATCTGAAACAAGTCACTTATCTACTACTATAACTAGAAAAATTAACTCATTTGGTGGTATCCAAATGGACCTAAATTGCAATTTGATCTTGCTGTCCGTATATATGGTATATTTGTCATTAAATTACAATTTGGTCTTTACGTCTACTAGAGGAAGAGAGAGACGCTTGCGTGCCCAGTTTATGTACCTTCTCGAGTTACTTTCTCTATAACGTGGGGGATGCAACTTCAGGTCTTCTTTGGATGCTAATTAAATTTATGAATTTGGCAAATTTCAAAATATCAAATTCATCAATTATTAAATTAATTTATTTTAGTTAGTCTTAATTAATAAATTCATTAGTTGTCCAATTAGTGAAAAAGGCATAAATCATGAATTTGGTAATTGAAAAACAAATAATCTTCCGTGCTCCAAGTTGGAAAATCAAGAGCTTATAAAGGTTAGGCTTGAGAATTGTTCCCCACCTTTCATGAAACATCCATTCTGTAAATAGTTTGATGTGTTATAATCATACAATGAAAATGATGTTTGAAAGGGATAATCAATCAACGTGGACCCCACATGATGAAAGGAACAATCAAAGATTGGGATTGCCCGCTAGCCCAGCTGGTAGACGCCTGGGCATTTCAATTGTTGGTCTCAGGTTCGAAACCCACTAACCCCACCAGTGGGTGAGTGCATTGTGTGACTGGGTGGTTGATGGGTGCATTGCGAATCTAATAGGATGTGTGCTTTGCATGACTAACCCAACAAAAAAAAAAAAACAATAAAAGATCCTCTTTAATATAATCAATATGAACCATTAAGTCTCAGCCAAGTCATTAGCATCATCAGATCAACGCATGTGTTTAGAGTGATGGGAAATAAAAGGTAAGTTGCATAAGATAGATAATAATTAAGCCTTTGTCTAGTTTAATAAATATAGCTCATCAATTTTCTAACCATTGATTATTAGTTAGGATTATCCTATAAAGGAAAAAGAAATTTTAGAAGGATCAGCAATGAAAGTTAGCCCCAGTATGGCAATTCTTAATATAATAAATATAAACCATCGATTTCCTTTCAATTGATCAAATTGTTAGGATCATTTTATCAAAGTGATATGCTGATGTAGGATGTGGCCCAAATGCACTTCTATCTCAGCTATACTAAAAGAAACCTAAATGGGAGCACAAGTAGTTCATCATATTCCTAATCCTATTAGGACATGACATAATTGGGCCTAAGCATGTCCGGATCAAAGAGATTCAATCTGAATATGAAGAAATTATTGTTTGGAGTACGAAGCGTAAATCAGCCCTAACTTTTGATTAGGGTATTGGGATGCACAACCCAATGAATTTTGGCTAGAACAAGCCATCTTAGGCCAACTAGCCCACAGAAGTGAGTCACGGCAGCCTGTTTTGCAAGAAAATGTGCGATTTCAGTTTAAAAATTGAATTTTAGGAAAAAATCAATTTTGATGATATTACTTTATTTTTAGTATTTAGATTTTCATCTTTTTTAGAAATTATTTATAATCATGTTAGAATTCTTCTGAGAAAAGTTTATTTAGAATTTTATTTATAGAAATTAAGTTTTAGAAGAGTTTTATTAAAATTAAGACTTTTATTAGGATTAGAAATTGGTACTTTTAGCAATTATAAATTTTAATTTATTTTTTCTTTATTAATTGTGTAATTGAGAAATTAGATAATTACAAACATTATTTAACAAAATTATTTGAGTTTTATCTTCCTTTTTTTTCTTGAATTTAAGAAACTATCTTATAAATTTAAGGTTTAATTACTTGAGGAAGATGGTAATCTTTCTCTTACTTTTCACGCTCTTCCTTACATCACATACCAAATTTATGGAAATCAACAGTGGGCCCCATGTCATCAATGGTCCAAATCAACAACTGGACTTCAATATAATCAGTATAGATCACAGGATTCTTCCATTCCCACATCTCCTTATTCCTCTTCTTAGAGAATAGTCACGCTCTAATACAACTTTATCTAAGTTGTCTATTCATTTCATGCGCGGTAATTGTGTCCACCTATCAACGTGGGTCCCATCCTGATGGTCATGCGACTAATCCGAGCCGTTTATTGCATTACCGGTGAAATTAAGTCATGTATGGCACAAAAATTCTAACAATAACTAGATGCCACATGTATAATGAGGTGAGTGCATGCCATTGTCTGACAAAGTATAGGTTAGGCCCACATCGGATTCGGCCATTGGTGGGCCACCTTTGCGTGAGTACACGCCTATCCAAGCTCTTTTTTCTAGGAACTTTGGAGAGCAAGTGACAGACGTGCACACTTCACTATCAAAGATGGGTATTTCTTGCAATCTATCGAGAGAAACGCTCCTGTGCTCTCACACCACACTATAGGCTATAGTACTCTTAGTAGCATTGGATCATCTGCACAGTATTATTGATCGATCCGAACCATCCATTACAATCATAAGCAATCCATGATGGTCCCTACCAGATACATGGACCAAATTACTATTCGGACCTATTTTTTTGAACCAATCGTCACCGTTAATATTAAATGGTACTGATAAGATAGTTAAGATTATTTTCAGATTAGTGTGATGTTTACCTGGTGGCCAATGAAATGAATGTTGAACCTAATGAACGGTCTAGATCAAAGGATTGGATTATCAAAGTGTCCCGATTCAGCTAGAGCACTATAACTTATAGTGATATGCTATCGGAGCATTCCCGTCTGTTAGAATATTACGTGGGGTCTGGTCTATCTAACTAACTAACGATGTTATGCTTTCGTAACCTTGGGGCCCACGAAATTAGGTGTCCCACAATCTATAACTATATACGACACAATCCGTACGTTTTATATGGTATTGATTGGATGTTGAAATTCCTCTAATCATTTTCGACGTAGAGAAAACTTAAGATTGGACAGTCCTGATTGATGATTTGACTGTCCATGTGCTGCCACATACTATATTTAATTTAGAAGCACAAGGCATTATCTATATTGAAAAGCCGGGGATTTTGTTGCAGCAATTAGATTCCTAGGGTGGATCACTTGGTAATGGATTAGCCGACTGTGATGTATGTAATCTAAATCCACACCGTCCAACCATTTTGAAAGGTCATTTTAGGGCACGATCCCAAAAATGAAGCTGACTCAATTCTTAGGCGGACCACGCCACTGGAAAGTGTCTTGATTGAATCCTCATCATTAAAAACTTCATGGATTCCTTCAGAATGTTTATTTGCCATCCAACCCGTTGATAAGTTCACAAACACCTAGATGAAGAGACCACACAAATATCATCTTGTTCCAAAGCTTTTGTGGCACACAAAAAGTTTTTAATAGTCAATCACCATTGTGGATTTAGTTGATTTTTGCCAAATAAAAAAATAAAAAAAAAGCCTAAAATCAAGTATAGAATCTAATGAATGGTGGATTATATAATTAAAGTATGATGAGCCCCACAAATTGCAGCCATTTTACGCGTGGCCTAAAATGGGTGTTGCAGATGACTCCGGTCTCCCTTGGCCTCTCACCCTCTTCTCTCTTCTCTCTTTGGTCCACATGTATCCCATGTGCTATAATTACAGCCCCAACTAAAGCTGGTGGACAACTTAGCAACTAGCATGTCATTAAAGGGAGTGTTTGGCTCCAAGTTGCTTAAGATAAGCTACTTATTCCACAAGTAACTTGTCTTAGTTTCCACTTATTAAGAAGATAAGTATGTTTGTCAGACAATATACTTACGAGCTTCTCCTCTCTTGTCCCTCCCAATGCCACTCTTTAGCACCTTATGAAAAGTAGAAAAGCTAAAAAAAAATAACTAAAGTAATTATATGCTTTTAAGTAAAAAAGTTACTTATACCCAATCATAAACCAAACTGACTTGTCTGAAACAAGTCACTTATCTACTACTATAACTAGAAAAATTAACTTATTTAGTGGTATCCAAATGGACCCTAAATTGCAATTTGATCTTTCTGTCCGTATATATGGTATATATGTCATTAAATTGCAATTTGGTCTTTACGTCTACTAGAGGAAGAGAGAGACGCTTGCGTGCCCAGTTTACGTACCTTCTCGATACTTTCTCTATAACGTGGGGGATGCAACTTCGGGTCCTCTTTGGATGCTGATTAAATTTATGAATTTGGCAAATTTCAAAATATCAAATTCATCAATTATTAAATTAATTTATTTTAGTTAGTCTTAATTAATAAATTCATTAGTTGTCCAATTAGTGAATAAGGCATAAATCATGAATTTGGTAATTGAAAAACAAATAATCTTCAGTGCTCCAAGTTGGAAAATCAAGAGCTTATGAAGGTTAGGCTTGAGAATTGTTCCCCACCTTTCATGAAACATCCATTCTGTAAATAGTTTGATGTGTTAAATAGTTTGATGTGTTATAATCATACAATGAAAATGATATTTGAAAAGGATAATCAATCAAAGTAGACCCCACATGATGAAAGGAACAATCAAAGATCAGGATTGCCCACTAGCTTAGCTGGTAGACGCCTAGGCGTTTCAACTGCTTGTCTCAGGTTCGAAACCCACTAACCCCACCAGTGAGTGAGAGCATTGTGTGACTGACTGGGTGGGTGGTGGGTGCATTGCGCATCTAATAGGGTGTGTGCTTTGCATGACTAACCCAACAAAAGAAAAAAAAAAAAAAAAAAAAACAATCAAAGATCCTCTTTAATGTAATCAATATGAACCATTAAGTCTCGGCCAAGTCGTTAGCATCATCAGATCAACGCATGTTTTTAGAGTGTTGGGAAATAAAAGGTAAGTTGCATAAGGCAGATAATAATTAAGCCTTTGTCTAGTTTAATAAATATAACTCATCAATTTTCTAACCATTGATTATTAGTTAGGATTATCCTATAAAGAAAAATGAAATTTTAGGAGGATCCACAATGACATTTAGCCCTAGTATGGCAATTCTTAATATAATAAATATAGACCATTGATTTCCTTTCAATTGATCAAATTGTTAGGATCATTTTATCAAAGTGATATGCTGATGTAGGATGTGGCCCAAATGCACTTATATCTCAACTATACTAAAAGAAGCCTAAACGGGAGCACAAGTAGTTCATCATATTCCTAATCCTATTAGGACATGACATAATTGGGCCTAAGCATGTCCAGATCAAAGAGATTCAATCTGAATAGGAAGAAATTATTGTTTAGAGTACGAGCGATAAATTGGCCATAACTTTTTATTGGGGTATCGGGATGCACAACCCAATGAATTTTGGCTAGAACAAGCCATCTAAGGCCAACTAGCCCACAGAAGTGAGTCACGACAGCCTGTTTTGCAAGAAAATGTGCGGTTTCAATTTAAAAATCGAATTTTAGGAAAAAATCGATTTTGGTGATATTACTTTATTTTTAGAATTTAGATTGTCATCTTTTTTAGAAATTATTTATAATCATGTTAGAATTCTTCTAAAAAAAAGTTTATTTAGAATTTTATTTATAGAAATTAAGTTTTAGAAGAGTTTTATTATAATTAAGACTTTTATTAGGATTAGAAATTTGTTATTTTTAGCAATTACAAATTTTAATTTATTTTTTCTTTATTAATTGTGTAATTGAGAAAATTAGATAATTACAAACATTATTTAACAAAATTATTTGAGTTCTATCTTCCTTTTTTTCTTGAATTTAAGAAACTACCTTGTAGATTTAAGGTTTAATTATTCGACGAAGATGGTGATCTTTCTCTTATTTTTCATGCTCTTCCTTATGTCACATACCAAATTTATGGAAATTAACGGTGGGCCCCATGTCATCGATGGTCCAAATCAACAACCGGACTTCAATATAATCAGTATAGATAATCCATCTTCTCAACCATTGATCAAATTGTTAGGATCATCTGACCAAAGTGACTCTTATGGGAATGTACAATTAAAGGTGGCCCCACCATCATGGATTGTCTAGATCAGTTACCAAAACTTCTTTATATATTCAATATGGATCATCCATCTCTCTAGTCACCAATCCAATGGTTAGATTCATCCGATCAAAGTTGCTTGGAAGAGGGATCAACAATCGTTGGTGGGTCTCACATGATGGATTGTGCAGATTATATATAAGACGGATGTCTGGTTGAAAGGTGACCCACATGTTGTACAATGATAAGACTTTCTTATTATATAACAAACATGGATCGCATCCATTTCCAACCCATTGATCAAATGGCTTGAATCATCCAATCAAATTGATATTTTAGGAGGGATCAACAACAAAATGTGTACCCCAGCTGATGGATGGTCCATAAGTCAAATTGGACATCTTCTAGTATAATAAATATAGAACATCCATTTTTAAACTGCTGATTAGATGGCTGGGATCATCATATTGGGGTGGGTTTTAGAGATGCAATAATAGGTGGCCCCACATAATGGATGGTTAAGATCAATGATTGAACATTTCTCGACTATCTATTTTCCTAACCACTTATTGGATGTTTAAAATTATTCCATCAAAGGTGGGATGCATAGTAAAAGGCTTAGATCAACCAATTAGTTTCGATGACCATCGTTTAGATAGTTCGCATGGTCCAATCTCGATTGATATCAAAGGATTTGGAACTTCTCTCCTGAAACATAATTTTGATTAGACCAACTAAACAATAAACCTATAGAAAATCATGAATTTCACAAGAAAAACCTCAAAAAGAAAATTTGCTAATTAATCAACTTCTAACTTTATGAAGCACCAATTAATGAACTTTCAAATTCATGAATTGACTAATTTTATATATCCAAACAAGCCCTCAATTAGCTACACCACCCCTTCTTTTTGCCTCATCCCAAGAAGCAAGTACTGATTCAACACTCAAGTGGGTACCCAAAAAATTATACCAAAAGTCTTTTAATTCATGTCACATGGCGCACCTAACTTTAGGAATACTATTATTTTGGGTGACACTTTCATCTTGATGAGACATGTTGGATGAAAGAATTAATGATGGGCGTTCTATCCCAACTGTTTCTTCTGGCCCACTTAAAAGTGTTGGATTATCATAATTGTTGAATTGATGGTGACCTTATGGATGGGGTGGACCCTATGAAGTTACACCCACATCGATCTCAGTTAGCGAAAGTAAGCTAGTAACTTACAGGGAGGCAGGCGCAGATCTCCTCGAATGGTAGGTATAGAGATGAGCTAGTGGTGATAGTGCTTCATGCAGGTGAAATCGAGGTCATTGAGTCACTTTTTCAAGTAAAATCCTATTTACATATTAGCTAGGGGGCGTTTGGATCGTAAGTTACTTTAGATAAGCTATTTATGCCATTAGTAGCTTATCCTGATTTCTACCTAGTCGATGAGTATGTTTGGTGACTAACATAATTATCATTCGAAAAGTAGAATAGCATGTTTCATTTCCGACATCATAAGCAATTATCCATCAAGTTTGTTTGGTCCCCCTCACATCCACCATCCATCATATAGGGCCAATCTTTGACATGGACCATTCATTGTATGGGCCCTACCTTTGATGTGGGCCGCCCATCATACAGGGCCCACCTTGGATGTTGGTCATTCATTATTATGGCCCGACCTTTAATGTCACCATTCATTATGTAGGGCCCACCTTTGATGTTGGTCATCCACTAAATGGGGAGGCCCACCTTCAATATTCATTGCCCATCATGTGGAGCCCACGTTTAATGTGGATCATCCATCATGTGGGCCCACCTTGATGCGGGTCGTCCATCATGCAGGGAACGCCTTGGATATGGACCACTCATCATTAGGGCCAACCTTTGATGTGGACCGTCCATCATGTGGGGCCCATCATTATTATTGCCCATCATGTGGAGCCTACCTTTGATGTGGACTATCCATCGTATGAGCCCCACCTTCAATGTGGGTTGCCCATCATGCAGACCTTGAATGTGGATCGTTCTTCATGTGGGGCCCACCTTTTATGTGGATCATCCATCATGTGGAGCCACCTCAATATGGACCATCAACCATGTAGGGCCAGCTTCAATGTCCACTATCCATCATGTGGAGCCCACAATTAATGTGGACTGTCCATCATGTAGGCTCCACCTTTGAAGTGGGTTGCCCATCATAACAGCCCGCTTTGGAGGTGGGCTTTTTATCATTATGGGCCGACCTTTGATGCGGGCCATCCATATGTGGGCCCAAATTAATATGGAGTCATCCATCATGTGGGGCCCACCTTTTATGTGGATCATCCACCATGTGAACCCCACCTTCAATGTGGACAGTCCACCAGGTGGGGCCTCCCTTGTTATGGACAGTGAATCAAAGACTCCTTTAACATGTGCTAAGTTAAAAAAATAAAAATAAAAATAAAAAATAAAAATTTTTTAGATAGGTAGCTTTAAGCACATAAGTTACTTTTACCTTGATACTTACCAAACTAACTTACAGTACAAAAAGTAACTTAATTACTTAACATGAGTTAAAATGTAACTTATTTGGTGGTATCCAAATGGGCCTAAATGACTGCTACATTTTTAAATTTCCAAAATACCCTTAGCTTTGTTTAAAATGTGTTCCATTTCATACAATATTCAATTTCAACTCTCTAGTAAAACTAACAGCTAGGGCAAGATGGTCGCTCAGTTAATGTGTTACATGTAGTACAAATATAAAATATCTTTTGTACATCATTTTCCTCTTCTTTTTTTTTAATTTCTGTCCTTAAGGTGGTATTAGGAATTTTGGATGCACTTGTTATATGGTATCAAAATATTGTTTTCTTATCCTACTATTTTGACACTCCAAATCGACTAAGTAGTGAAAATTACAATCATTAATCTAAATTGTTGTTCATGTGGTGGCCATAGTGATAAATATTGTTATCTACAATTTCTTAGATTGGAAACTTCTCGGGAGATTTTCAAATTTCGTGGTTTTTATTGGCATATTATTGGGAAAATGTCTCTGAAATAAAATTAAATTATTCATATAAATTAATAATAATTTCAAATTTTAAATGTATAGTTAAATGATGAATGTTTGTCAAGACCATAATAATTTCGCGATAAAAAAGTGAAAATTTAAAATTTGACCACTCTTGAAAATCCTGCAATAATATCATTTAGTGTATGTATTTTTTTAGAAAATGTCATGAAATATTAATAATTTGGGTGATATTTGTCAAATTGGTGGTGCATGAAGGTGGAAACCCTAAAAATTGCCAATTTAAATTTCTAGATAAATTTACTTTGAATACCTAACAATAATTGTCTTCTTCATTGGATGGTGATAAAAAAATTTAAAAAAACTTTAAAAAAATAAAAAAAAATAAAAAAACCCCTCAGAGATATTAACTCTCAACCATAGAAAGGAAGAGAGCACTATATATATTATAGGTCTTTAGATTTAGTGTACTAGAGTTTTAAGAAGTGGAGTCTTCTAGGGCTAAGGCATGAGAGAAGGAAGGGAGGGAGTAGTCTCTAACTAAAGTCTTACAGCTCTTTTTATAAGTCTCTTACTTATAGTTTTTTAATTAGAGATAAACTTCAACATTTCTTATCATATGATGGTAATAATGTATATTAAATTATCATATTCTTAGTATAAAAAAATAGCATGTTTACTCTTAGTAAAAATCTTAATTTATATGAGATTATAAATCTCCCTAGGGTATGATATTGAACCAAATGAACACAAGAAGTGAACTAGAAATGACTTAGTCATAACCTCCAACCACTTAAACTAGATCATTAACTTGATGTCACTCAATTAGACACGCTTTTTTTTTCTTTTTTTTTTTTTTTTTTTTTTACATATACCCACACCACACACAATCACACACCCACCCACACCACATAGGCACTCGATCCTATGATCTCAATGTTGAAACAAAGTCTTGTCTATCACTAAGCCATGAAGCCAGACCCAAACATAATTCATTAGATACGTGCAAACACATAAATCTTAATACAAAAATCATTATAAATACTTGTCTACTTCTAAAATTGAATGGATTTTATTTTTTGTAAATTAGATTAATTGAAGCAAAACATTAATATTTATAATATATAAATATTTTTATAAAACCATGGGTGATAAAATCTGCATATCCATTTGATTTGGTGCCTTAAATGAGTTTTGTATTCATTATCATCATTGTAGAATCATCATTATCATCATTATAGATATTCCACTAACCCATATCTATGACCTGACCTTGGCTTAGAGTATTTCTCAGCAAACTTCTAACCTAGCTGAATCTATACACATTGCCTTGAGAAAGCATACTAAAGCAATCACACCTTAATGCAATCTTGTCACATGGTTGTCCACTTTAATTTATGGCATGTCAAAATAAAAGTCATTTTCCGAAGTACAAAGTCCCTTCTAATTCTAATATTCCATTATCTATTGATTTTCTGTGTGTATCACTCACATGAGCTTGATATGTACAGGCAGTGCTAAAAGGTATTTTTTTAGGTAAAAAAAAACAAAAAACAAAATAAAATAAAATGGCTTTTAGACCTATGTATCTGATGGATCATAGTCCATAAAACAAAATAATGGTTAAAAAACCATGTCAGAAGTTTTTAGACTGTCCATTTGTATCAGACATTGTAGCCATGCAAGAGGTGTATTATCTGTTGAAGAACAACAAGCACAAAACAAAGCTAAACAAAGCTGATCAATTCTTCATTAGGTTTGCCACACCATCAAAATCAACCAACTGTCAAGAATCTAACCCCACATGCATATGTGGCCCACTTGATGAGTAAATGGGCCTAATGTTTGTGGAAGGCCATCTTCATGATGGATGCCAAAAAAACCCAGCCTTGATTGATATATATCCAAAATTATGTGCAGCGATCTTAATCGTTCAATTGGTAGTCCTCAAGTGGAAAAAACAATTTAATATTAATTAGGTTCATAATCACATATATGCATATATTTACATATACACGCCCGATATGTGCATTAAGGCACTCAATGAGCCGGGTTAGACTATCGGATTTTGGGTCTAATCCACTTCAGATCAAGCTTGGGTTGGAATACTGAGCCTAGGCTGGGCTGGATCCTAAAATTTAAACCTATTTAATAACAAGGATGGAATTGGGCAAAATTTAAGCCTATTTAATAGGTAGGGCGCTAGTCCTAAGCTTTGTTTAAGCTTCGTTTAAGAGCCAGTAGAGCTGAACATAAGCTGAGCTAGCTTGAAAATGAGAAAAGAAAGGCAGGCCTCATTTTTCCTACCCGATTCTCTCTCTCTCTCTCTCTCTCTCTCTCTCTCTCTCTCTCTCAAATCAACACGAGTACACCCAATTTTTTAATTTTTATTTATGTTATTATGTCTATTGCCTGAAAAATAGAGAAACCCCAAACTTGAGGGCTTGTGACCGATTTGGAACTGGGTGGGGCAGAATTTTGGGCTAGGTCGGGCTGGTCGGGTGGGGTCTGGTTGGGTTGGGTTAGGGTGGCCAGGTGGGGTCCAGTTGTGGCTAGGATGGGTCGGGGTGGCCGGGTGAGGTCGGGTTGGGGCTGGGATGGATCGGGTGCTCAGCTTGACTAGCCTTGGCTCGACACAGCTCGCTTGGCTCAAACATTCAAGCCGAGTTGATATAGTATTTTGAGCTCGAAGGTTAAGTCAAGCCAAGCTCAAGTTGAGGTGGTCATGGGAACGAGCCGAGCCAAGTAAACCAGAGCTCATCTGGACTCAGCTCGATGTACTGTTCTAAGAGCCTGCCTGTTTAGGATTTCAAGGGCATTTTTGTCAAATATCATGCATTATAGGGCATACTCAATTAACAGCTCAGATCATGCACAAAAGTGGGTGGCATGGCTAGGGCTTGAGCCGGGCATAATTATCGTAATACTGGCTCCGTTCTATCTGTTTTCACCAGCCATGGACCCGGGACGGACTTGGGAATACATTTTACTTTCCTTGCAGCGTTTAGACAGACCTTTGGGCCAACAACCAAGCCTAGCCCTTGGACAGCTCTAATGCACATGTGTCAATCTACCTATTCGTGTATCAGCCAATGGCTGGCAATATAAATCCACTTAGATGGCTCGCCTTTAGTGAGTGAGTGGATCATCTTGATTTTATTTTCAACTACTCTAAAAGTAAAGAGCCAAAGGCTTAAAATATTCTAATATAAGAGGGTTTACCTTTTTGGCTATCACCCCATTGGAGGAGAAGCCTATCAGATGAATGGTTCACATCATTGAAAGATGACCCCCCAAAGCTAAAATATCTTAATCTAAGAGAGAAGAAATGAAATAGATATACAAAAAATTTCATTCAGCGACAAATAATAGATTAAAGGGAAGGAGTTGACTGCCCCTTGAAGAGGTGGTCCCTCGATCGTGACTTTCATACCGAACTTGTTGTAAAATACTTTCGTTATGGCTTGTTGTTTAAAGTGTATGATTCGGTTTTGTACTATCATGTACCACTTCGGTAATACTTTTATTAGGTGAGCCTACATCTTCAATGGCTCAAATTGATCAAACCAATTGACGGTTTAATCTTTATGTAAGACTTCTTCAGGTGGGCCTGCGTGATCAATAATTTGGTTCCACCTAAAGATTGGATAATTCAGATCGAGCATACCAATGGACCCCACTAAAGTTGTAATCACATTGAAAACGTGTTAGGGTTGGCATGCTTCATTACACCATATTGATAGGCATGGGATACAAAGTGTGGAGTCTTAATTAAAGGGAGTTTTGATGAGTTTTTACGTAAATAAATAAATATAAATAAAATCTCCCATATTTAATTTGTTAAAAATAGCGACTGGGTCCCCACAACTACATAACGATCATGGACACAAATTCTCTCATCCCTTGGCATTCTCTAAAGATGTAATGCATGAAAGATCCCGTCCATCCAACTCATCATATAGCTTCTCAAATAGGTATGCAACTTCAGATTTGATTATTTGAATTCTCACGATCGATATATAGATCTCCTATTCCGCATTTTAGATCACATTTGGTATCAGAGCAACTATGCATCAACTGTGGCAGATCAATGTAGTTTGACGAATCCGATCACGGGGTGCATAGATATAGACATTACCTTGAAAGATGAGGAACCTCCTAAACCATCTGACAAGAGTGTTGAATAAAAAATTACACATTATAAGCATGGGTTAAATCCAACAAGATGTGTCTCAAAATTATGAAGGACTCGATTTCTGAAATAATGAAACATGTCATGCCTGAAATTGAGAAGGCCAAAGTTGTTATGACTGAAATAGGAAATCGATTCAAGAAATCAGATAAAGCTGAAGTGGGTTCCCTTCTAAGCCGATTGGCTCACACATCATATAAAGATCATGAAAATATCTAAGAATACATCGTAGAGCTGACTGAGGTGGAGTCTAAGATTCGCTCATTCGATCTTAAAATAAAGAATGAATTCTTAGTATACTTGGTCATAAACTCCTTATCTCCTCAATTCGGTATATTTTAAGTTAACTATAATACCTAAAAGTAAAAAATGGACATTAAACGAATTGATTTCTCAGTGCGTTCAAGAAGAGGAAAGGCTTAGCAAGCAAGATAAGACACACAATGTCCATCTTGTAACTTTTGGTATAAGGACGTAATGGGAAGAAGAAAAAAAAACAAAGTTCTGAATAACGACCTTCAGGTTCTTCAGGCAGCCAATATCAACCTGAAGATCAATCGAGTAAAAAGCAAGCAAAAAAGAATAATTGCTTCTTTTACAAGAACTTGGGCTATCAGAAGAAAAACTACATTAAGTTCAATCAATGGCTCGTGAAGAAGAATAAGCATTATGTCTTGGTCTATTTTAAATCTGATCTGACCTAAACCACAAATGAAGATAATTTTTTAGCCTCGGGTCTAATAATGAGGTGACACACGTGATGGTTCGCATAGATTTCACATTAACACCACTGTGAGGCCCAACCATAAACCATCTTTCAACCTCACGTGAAAAAAATGACTTTTATGAGAGTATTTATGACAAATTAAATAATCCTAAAATCACAGTATTTAATTGGATGTCCAATTAGTTGCAAGTAGTTGTGTATAAGCATTACTCGCGTGAGTGTATTGGGGTACTATAAGGTTTTTTTTGTTTTTTTTTTTTGTTAGTCATGCGATACACCCACCCTGTTAGCTGCGCAACGCACCCACATTGTTAGTCACACGATACCCACCGCACCCACATTGTTAGTCACATGATACCCACCGGTACAATTAGTGTGTTTCAACCTGTTGTTGAAACGCCAAGGCACCTTCCAACTGAGCTAACCGTCAAACACTATTGAGGTCAAACTCATGGGAAGTTTCCCATGAGGTCGAGCTCCATGGGACCCACTATGATGTGTGCTGGACATCACCCCCATTAATCAGATGCACCCTTCCATGTTGGGCCATAGGCCTAAAAATCCGGCCAATCCATGATCTTAGGCAGGCCACACCATAGACAACAGTTGACAGCGAATATGCACCAATTCAAATTTTCATGATCACTTAGAAGGCCCACTGAGATGTGGTTTAGAAATCCAGCTGTGTCCCACTTGGATGAGGGGTCACACGGTGGGCCACAGCAAGCGTGTGGGCCACAGCAAGTGCTTTTATATGTTTTAGGCATGATTTCACACTATTTCAGATGGTGTGGCCCACTTGAGTTCCGGACACAGGTGATTTTCGATGTGGATGTCCGATACACATCATAGTAGGGCCCACACAGCTTGATCTCATGGGAAGCTCCCATGAGGTGGACCTCATAGTACCATTTCCCATACATGTGTGCGTACATTTTCTCTAGAGAGAGAGCATATAAAGAAAATGATGCTGAAAGAGCGGGAGACGACCTCTCTCTCTCTCTCTCTCTCTCTCTCTCTCTCTCTCAAATCCATTTAAAAGATTAACGCATATCCACAGACCAAAGCCACAATATATACCACCCCAATTCACTTGAATGCGACCTCTCCAAAGACTTAGGCAGGACCGCTCATGAGGTGGGCCTACTTCTACAATTCAAGCACATCTCGAACGTGCATTTTACAAAGAAATAGATAAAGCAGTCCTTTCCTCAATCGTCTAAGACCCGATAGTTGGTGATTGGTAGGCAACACATACCCTCCAACTGCTGGGCGTACCATGGGCTTTAAAAATAAATAAATAACTTTTTATTACAATTACTCCTTTTTATATGGAGTTTGCCGACTGTACAACTACAACCACAAACACAAACGGCTGTGATTCCCCAGTAAGGTGATCTGTAACCATCCAAACCATCCATAAGGTAGACCTGTGTTATCTTTAGCTCGTCCGAGACGGACCCACCCTCTATGGATTACGCTGCCGTGCATATCATACAGACCACAACATGGCTGGGTCAAAGCCCCAAACCACAATATACAGACGTAACAGACCATCTACGACACTAGCACAGAGGGCTGCTTGTTGAATGTGGGCCAACAGCTGCATATCGTTGTGGTTTCCAACCGACTAGACCACCTGCGACCCCCCAGTTTCGTGCCAAACATACACCCCTCCAACATGAGGGAGGAAGTTCCTGCACTGGGATGCTAGGTGGGGCCACTGGAATCCACCAATCCATCCATTTTTGGAGCTCATTTTAGGACATGAGCCCAAAAATGAGGCGGGTCTAAAACTCCAAGTGAGCCACAGGAGAGGGAAAATCGGGGAAAGAAATGTCTTGATGTTTATATACCATCCGAAATGTTAATAAGGTCTCTCCCCACTGGGATGAAATGAAAACACAAAAAACTTAGCCTGATACATAACTTTTGTGGCCATAAGAATGTTTCGTCATTGGTTATTGAATCCCCACTGTTTCCTCTCGTGTGGCCCACTTGAGTTTTCAATCTGCCTCGTTTTTTGTCATGTCCTAAAATGAGCTGGCACAACGGATGGACCGGGTGATTTCTCACAAACATCACGGTGGGCCCCACCTAGTATCCAAGGCAGGAGCTTCCTGCGAGAGGCTTTCGCAGGAAATCCGCGTCCCCTCCAACATGCCTGCATACATGTCACACGTGCGATCACCTGGTGAATGGACAGGCGTGATTTCCGTACATGGTCATCTTCCAGGTGCGACGCACCTCGGGCACTACTCAGATGTCCATAACACATGCAACGTGGATGCATGTGCTGCTGCGCATGGGGAAGTCACGTGCCTAGAAAGCCTCCTTATTTCTATTGCTCACCGCCAGCGAGTCATACCACCACTCGTTTGTCTCACTTTAATCATCCAACGGTGATATGACGCCCACAGCGAACTGTTCATCTGGTGGGACCCACCAGATAGGTTTTGGATTAAACATCTCCGTGAGCAGTACCCACCACTGGACATGGGCTTCCTCCCATTGCATTTGGATACCGTCCATTGCATTTTCTTTTTGTTGTCCATTTGCAGGCCGATATTCACCTGTAGCTGGGATTTGTGGGGCCCACCAGATGACCATGCCTGAAAGTGCCCCCCACCCGTTTGCACAGAACACAAAGGCCCACTGCTAGTCATGAGTTGAAATGAAGTGGAATGTACAGGTATGGATTTCAGAACTATATACAAGAACAGTAAGAGACTACAGCAGGATGATTTAGTTACTTACATTCTTCCCTGCAGGCCGCTTTACAAAACCCCAACTGAAGATAGGCTGCTGCGATAATTGAAGGTGAGCTGAAGCACATGGACGTGCGTCTTGGGTTTCCAGAACTCACAACATGCCGGCAGGTCAGAGCTTCGGACCGTTGATCTGATGGACCATATCATGGCCGGGTCATGACCCCAAAATTGAGGGTTGGAAGATCCAAGGCAGTCAATCCTTGGCCTTTTTTTCCACTTGAAAGCTGACCACTGTTGCTGTAATTTCTTTTCTTAGTCATCTCTCCATAAGAGACCAATTGAAGGATGAGAATAGTCCCATGGACCAATGGTCTGGATCGCCTTACCATGGGCCCAGCTTTTACAAACAAGAAGATCCAAGGTCAAGAGTATCATGCATCTCTCCCAAATGTGATCTGCTGCACCCCACCATTTCACATGGGGGGCACTTTCGAAGGCATAGAAGACGCAGCCCTCAGCTGCATGCGGGTCATGCTGAGCTCCATACTGCGCTGGACCATATCTTTCCATAACCGCTTTGCAGTTTCGGCTGCTCTGTCGGCACCGTCGACCCGGGTGGCAATGTCATAAACGATGGTCTCAAGGACAGCGGACGGCAATCGCTTTGGAGGAGATTCCCTGAGCAGATCCAGAAGGGTCCGGGCCCTTTCCTGAGCCTTCGGCGTGCCCTCAACTGTCAGTTGCAGGAGGCCTGGGATTGCACCTTCGTTCAGTATGAGTTCCCTATACTTCTTCCGGCAGCTCTGGCACAAGGAAAGCAGGACTCCAACAGCATGCTCGGTGCTAAGGAGTGACCCGTCCTCAACTGTCTCTACAATTGTCAGAATCCCACGGTCCACATCAGAGATTGCGGTCCGCCCATCATCAAAGCCAGATAGAATCTCTAGTAGAGCAGTTGTTTTCTCAGCAAACTTGGAGTACTTCTTGCATTCTTTGAGAAGGGAGAGGAGGGGAGGAACAGCTCTGGCGGTGAGGATTGGAGCGAGATTCTCTGTGGAGGTGGAGAGGTTGTATAAGGCGGTAACGGCGTCCACCTTCCCTTGGACACTTCCGGTGCTAAGGATCTGAACAAGAAGTGGGGCGGCTCCGGAGGCCACAATGGTTGGTTTGTTAGAAGCAGCGGTCGAGAGTGTCAGGATTGCTGCAGTGGCCAAGTCTCTTAAGCTGCCGTTTTCAAATTTGAGAAGCTCCACAAGAGGGGGAACCGCACCGGATGTCACTATCCTGATCTTGTTTCTGAAAAGGACGAAGAAACATGCCATGAATCCATGACAAAAGAATCCCAAAAACTCGACTCAACTCGATGTCCAATTGGGTCAGGTCAACTCGATGACTAGATTGAGTCTTTACTTGACTTCACCCAGTATTTAATAATTAAATTAAATTAAAATATTTGTAGTTGTAGATATTTTAAATTGAGAAAGGCCCCATTGCTATCACAGAACTTATGGTGCTCCTAGTTGCTATGTTCACATGGACAGTTCGATCGGTCAATCTGAACTTTCTATTAAGTCTGGAACACATTTCATGGACTACCATGCAAAACTTGAACCAGATCTGATGATCCAATTCATCCTTGATTGGGTTTTTTTTTTTTTTTTTTTTTTTTTTTTTCTATAGCCAATTAGCCATCCGTTTATCCAGTCCATGGATGGGGTGGCTAAGGTTGCCTAATGAAGTGTCAGAATGATAAGCAATAAATGATATCTCTAACAAATAGAAGGACCAAATTGTTGATGGGACCTATTTTTATATAAACAATCTTGACTGACCATATTAAAGTTCATCAATCGAATGGTTAATATCTGTCAGATTGCTGGCATTTTTTTATTTTAAGGGGTTCAGATCGCTGGCATGATTGCATGGCAGCCCATGAAATGTGCTTTGAACCTAATGAACAGTCAGCATTGGTGGATTTTGGAGTAACTGTCCAAACTCAACAAGGAGCACTATAACTTAACAGTGCCCGGATAGCTCTGAGCACTGGGGCATCTCTCTTTTAAATAAATGGTCTTGTTCAAACATAAAAAGAATAGCTAAAATGCACACGCACGAGCAGCCCTAGGAGCAACAACAGTACATGTTTGCTTCTCTATCCTACGTTGTGGGTTCAAAACCCACTCTCATTTTTACATTTGTTAGAACACACAGTTGACAATGCAGTGACTTGACTCAAGTCGCCAAAAGTCAATGAGTCAGAAGTTATTCAGTCAATTTTCAACGCTCGTCTCCAGGTGTTAGAAATACCGTGGAAAGTAATGTAAAAGAAATCCTTACATAGCTACTTACTACTAAGCAAACAAAGGGATAATGAAATAACAAGCAGATGGCCACTTCCAATGTCTTGAGTTGATAATCCATGAAAATGCAGAGATTGAGAAGGATGTTGCTCATAGAATTATAGCTGGGTTGATGAAGTGGTGATATGCCTCTAGAGTTTATGTGATCGTCTAAATGGGAGATTCTATAGAACAGCCATGCTTCATGGAACAGAATGCTGGCAGTCAAGCAATAACATGTCACTAGAATTGAGTGTAGCCGAAATGAGGATGTTGAGATGGATGAGGGAAATGCGGAGCCCCTATAGGTAAAAAGATGAGGTAAACTGGACTTGGATGGTTTGGCCATGTGTAGCAGAGACCAAGAACTGCACCGGTTAAAAGGAGTGAGTTTTTTTTTTTTTTTTTGAAAGATAAGAGTGAGTTTGAAGTTGAAGCCTATAAAAGGGCAAGGGGAAAGCCCAAACAGACGCGGGAGCAATAATGGTTTAACTAAGGATATGGTCCTTGATAAATTAGTGGCGGAAGAGGATTCATGTAACCAACCCCAGTTAGATGGGATAAGGCTTAGATAACCATGATCAATACAAGTCACAAAGTTAAAGTTTGAGGAATCTTGTCCCCCTCCCGAAGAGAGGTAAGGTATGTTGAAGCCCTTACATCGTCCTATGGGGGATTATGTTGGCCAGAAAGAAGAAGACGGAGAAGAAGATTGCTTGGAGGTAATCACAACACTCAATGGAGAATCAGGCCTGCTTTCAACATTGCTAACATCTATTCTAAATTGCAGGATCCAGCTAAGGGATTTCTAGGAGAGGAAAAGCAGCCACTGGGCCAGGGAGAAGAATAGCTACAACCTAAAGATTGGAATGGATGGGGAGATCCACCCCCTTCTTGTCAAACCTTTTGTATTTGAAGAGTGTTGTCGTACAGAGTCTTTCCAGTAGGTATTTTAATGAATGATCTGCACTCTTTTAGAGCAACAAAAAATCCCAATGCGGAGAAAATTTTTAAGTGAAAGATCCCAAAAAGATTTAGTAAGGGTCCATTTGGGTAAGGTATATGGGAAAAATCAGTATAAGGCCTAATCCAGCTTTTGGCAGGCCCCACGCCCTCCATGTCAGATTCACCATGCTATTTCCACATGATAGTAGTTATGGGTGTGATTAGTTTTTCCTAGAACTTCCATAACTGCATTAGGAGGAAAAAACAACACTTCTAGGCAGATCTTGGAACCTGACTTGTTGAAATCTACAAACAAAGGATCTCCCATGAACTATCAACAACATTTGGGAAATTGTTTCCTCCAGTCATGTAGAGTTTAATGTTGCTCTGCTAATGCAAAAGGGGTAACCCAAGAGTAAGCTTTTCGAGAGGGATAGTGAGAAGAACAGAATGTGATCCTAAAAAAATAAAAACAAGTGAACTACTTGAGGAAAAACCTTTTACCTCCCTTTTTCTTTTTTCTTTTTTTCCTTTTTCTTTTTTTGAAAGATAACTGATATTTTAAAAAAGCACCAAGGTGGCGCAAAAGCTTACAACCCACTCAAAGAAAGGAAAAAACAATTTTTTAATGCTTCTATACAAGATATCCACCCCACCAAGCACAACTTAAACCTACAAATCCCTTGAGATATGCATCTCCTGTTCCTTTGCCACCAAATGGTCCAAATCCGGCCAGCAATGGTAACCTCCACAGCTTTCTCTTGTTTCCCAAGGCTCGCCCCATACCACGATAAAAAAATCAACTCCATGTTACCCGCAACACCCTCGACATACCGACTAAATTAAAAAAGCTGGACCACACCACTCGAGCAATGCACATGTGGAAGTAATACAATCTTCAATCTAATCCCCGTTTCTAAGAGACAAGATTGTGATATAAAACACATTTAGACTGCAATGCACATGTGCATGGAATTGTGAACATTCGGTTCAGTCAGGAGGAAATG
>PVNU02003089.1:0-45030 GCA_003013855.2 Liriodendron chinense
TTACTTATTAAGGGGTGTGTTGAGCCATGAATATTACATATTCTACCCCTTTCATCATCACATTATGCATGGTTTTTATATTTAAAGACTAATCTAATACATGTTTTTGTGATTGTAGGAATGAGAGGGAGGATTTCGCCAATTCATGGTTAAAAGAGTCACTTTGTATGTCTTGAAGATCAAAGAATAAAGGATAAGAGATGGAGGAAAAAATGCAATGTAATTGAGGAAGAAAAAGTGTGAAAAAGTCACAATTTATAGCCTGAACGGCCGGTCGGCCAAACCCTCCAAAAATATAAATATCTCTGGAGTGATTTTGTGAAGGCCGACCTGTGGTCCGGCCGGTCGGATGACAGGTCGGCCATGCACTTTTAAAAGTCAGATTTCAAATAGAGGGAGTCCCATTTTTAGTTTTTTGCCCATTTTTTTGCCCATTTTTTTGGGGCCCATTTTGATGATATTTAGAAATCCAACATGTCCATGTCGAAGAGGAGCTCGACGCAGAAATAACCTAAGTGGTTTCGTGTCGATCGGAGTTACGGATTGACCGTGGTGGCCAAAACAATACGAACTGTTCAGAAAGTTTTTATATTCCGCCTACTCAACTTTGGGCCGGTCCAGGTGACCCATCATTGATGATATGAATAATCTACTTTGACCATCTTCTATACCATATCTATATATGAATAACCATAAAGTTCAGGTCAAAAGGATGTGTTGTTTGATCGTACCGGTCAAAGAAAGATGGACCATCCAAAGAGATTCCAACTGCGCAAATTTTATAAAAAGCCCTAAGTGTTCTAATTTTTGGACCACATTCTGAAATTTATTTTGGACAATCTAATCCATCTATCATGTAGAGGAGAAAATTTTCTACCAAAGTTTAAAATTTGAAATCAATCCGACCTCTGTGCACTCAATAGCGTTGAAAGCAAGATGACTGGTTCTGAAGGTACCCAAATTGTGAGATTTTGAGAGGCAGGTCGCTGATATGATTGGTGGGCCCATTCAGAAGATAATCTTGAAAATCTAAATCATCTATGAGGAAGATCACATTACAAGGAAGCTACAAATCAAATTTGAAGGCAATCGATCATTGGTTAAGCCGCACCAAGCGAAACAAAATCTGTTATGTTATTGTACTATTGCTGCATTATAAAAGAAGGTGCTCTCTTCGATTCCAAATCAAGTAAGGACGTGGGGAGCAAGGAGTTCAAGTCATAGAAGGCTTCCTAGCCTCCTCCAGCTAGTTTTTCTTTCTTTTCTTCGTTATAGTTCTAGTTTTTAATATTCTTTTCATTAGCTAATCTCTTAGCTAGAGCTAAGAGGTAAACCTTATAGTTTTCTTAGATTGTTTAATTCCTTTTATTGATTTCAAGTTGGATTTATTGAAGAACAATGATTTTTAAAAGTTTGAATAAAGTTCTAAGTAGTTTTTCTTAATCTTATGATGACTTATGGATGTTTGAAAGAATTGCTTTAGTTCTTAATTGTTTTGCATGACTCTAGACCTGTACACTTTGAGGAATTGGATTCAATACTGCTTTTGACTTGGATCATCATGTGGGAACTTCAAACCAAAGTTTTACCTTTTTGTTCTAAATTCGGAATATTATGTTGATTGTTCATATGATTTGAATGAAGTTCAAATCATAATGTAGTTAAGTTTTGTGACAGGGTTTGATGATTATTATGGTTATGATCTTAATCTATTAGAACTAGGATTGACCTATGCAATTGAGTGTGCTCAAGGCCTAACTTGAATTGAGGAAATCATGTTGATGAACAACACATGTGTTGGATTGCTTTGATAATATAACCGCTCTATCTTCCGGCTAGATAGGATTTGATTTCGATTCTAGTTGTGTAATTGAGAAACTTATGCGAATTATACATCAAAGATAACTATAAGTGGATCCTTGATGCTCTAGTTCTCTTTATTATCAGATTTTCTAGTTTGATGTTTAAAATTGATCTCATACACCACTCTTAAGATTCTAGTTATTAGGATAATTCGAATTGTTTACTTCCTTCCCTGTAGATCGATCTCGGTCTTACTGAGATTATTACTACATCGCAACCCTACACTTGTGGAAGTGAACAATGACCCTTGATTAAAAGGCAGAAGACTAGTCAGCAGGGACTATAGTCTTGGAGTTCACTGGTTGTAGAGACCTATGTACGTTTTGTTTTGTTATGGAATGATCCATCTTTGTACAAGTCGGATGTCTATGTCCCATGTTTTGATTGGAGATCCGGGTCAAGATCGTTAAGGTTTTTAATCGAGGGGTGCGACTCTGGGCATGCACCCATTTCTGGAACGGGTGACCGCGGGAAGACCGATCTGCAATTGTATGTACCTGAACAGCCCTACTGGCGGATGCCGTTTGGATGGGTAGGGCATCGACTGTTTTGAGGGCGTCAATCTTTTAAAAACTTCATATGATAGTTTGAAACTCTTTTTGATCTGGTTTATTGTGTTAACTATAGTCCTGTTTGCTTGGTCTGAACCTTAATTCGGGCCATATTTTGATAGTACATATAAGAATGATATAGTGGCATGATTTTGGGCTTTGGCAGCCTCTTTCCGAGAAACTACTCTGTTCATCGCGTTAGATCGGATCTGACTTCGAAGGGTTGTATTCTGCTTATTAGGTATCCTGAATAGATTATTTGATTGTCCCGTTGTGTCCGGAGCACCCGAAATACCTAAATTAGATTAAAACTGGACCCGAAACATCACAAAATGACGATTTGGGGATGCTAGAATTGACGTTTGAAGTGTTGATTTTTTTTTATGCGCTAGGGCCTAGTGCATCGAAAAATAACTTTGTTTGAATGCTGATTTTTTGATGAGTTGGGGCCAGTGCATCGAAAAATAACTTTGTTTAAATGCTGATTTTTCTGATGCGCTGGGGCCAGTGCATTGAAAAATAACTTTGTTTAGATGTTGATTTTTCTGATGCGTTGGGCTTGATTTTCTGATGCGCTGGGGTCAGTGCATCGATAAAACACTTGATTTAGATATTGTTGATTTTTCTGATGCACTGGACCTGATTTTTTTGATGCACTGGGATCAGTGCATTGAAAAATAATTTGTCTAGAAAATGCCGATTTATTGGATGCGTTGGAGGTCAGTGTATCGATAAAATATTTAGTTTAAATATCGCTGATTTATTCGATGCGCTGGCAGTCAGTGCATCGATAAAATACTTAGTTTAGATATTTTTTTTATTTCTTTATGCGCTGGCAGTCAGTGTATCGATAAAATAGGTCGAGTCAGACTTGTGGTATTTTTGTGATGCGCTACCATACTTGTACATTTTTAAGTTATTTCTATATTGGACCTGCGATGGTCGACGAAGGGTTTTCGGTGAAGGATTCCGGTGGTCGGGAAGGAATTTCGGTTATCGAAAAAGGATTCTGGCAAGGGATTCCAGCGGACACTCAAATACCCAGCAGACAAAGCCCTCTCTCTCTCTCTCTCTCTCTCTCTCTCTCTCTCTCTCTCTCTCTCCCTGGATACATTGCAATGAATAAAAAAATGGGTATTTATACCTGAAAATATCGGAGGTTGGCCAATAGGAAGTCAATACATGCAACGCATCGATAAAATGGTCGAAAATAAGGTTAGCGCATCGATAAAATAGGTCAGTGCATCGAGAAATTATTTCGTTTAAATAGCTAATTTTTCTAATGCGCTGGTACTCAGTGCATCGATGCACTGGCTGTCAATGCGTCTTGAAATTACTTGGTTCAAATAGTTAATTTTTTTGATGAGCTGACTGTCAGTGCGTCCTGAAATTCATTTATGAAAAATGACTGAATTTCTCGATGCGCTGGGGATTTTACTGATGCGCTGAGAGTCAGTGCGTCCTGAAATTCATTTATGAAAAATGACTGAATTTCTTGACGCGCTGACCACGAATTTAGTGATGCGCTGACGGACGTCTGTTTTGCCTGTTTGTTTTAATTTTGTTAAATGATGAATTTGTGTGGCCCACTTGGTGATGAATGGTGATGCACTGGCTATGTTTATTCATGATTGTGGCCACGATCCAATTTTGGATGGTTTTGATCATAATGAGTGGTGGGGCCCACCCTAGGGTTAACTTTTATGCTAAGTGATGGTTGATGTGTATAGGGATTATAGCTGAATTTCTTGATGCACTGGCCTCAAATTTAATGAATGTGTTATCCTAAAGCACTTACGTTTGTCTTTGCATGGAATGAATAGTGATATGCGCGCGGTGAATAGTGCATGCGCTAGATGAATAGTGCAAGCGCTCAATGAATAGTGTGTGCGCTAGGTAAATATTGTACGCGTTGGTGAATAGTGTATGCGCTGGGTGAATAGTGTACGCCCTGGGTGAATAGTGTATGTGCTAAGTGAATAGTGTGTGCGCGTATGAATAGTGATGCAGTAGGTGAATAGTGTATACGCTAAGTGAATAATGTACATGCTAGGTGAATAGTGAATACGTTGATGAATAGTGTACGCGCTAGATGAATAATGAATGCGCTGGTGAATAGTGTATACGCTAGATAAATAGTGATGTGCTCGGTGAATTTTGTACATACTCGATGAATAGTGATGCGCTGGATGATAGTGATGCGCTAGGTAAATAGTGTACTTGCTAGATGAATAGTGTTTGCGCATACCTTTTTGCATGTGTGCTTTAATGCCCATCTTACGAAATTGGTTATAACTTCTTCGTTATAACTCCGATTGAGGCGATCTTATAGTCTTTGAAAAGTCATTTCGATGCTCTATGCAATAGACCTATAATAGTCACATTTAAATACCATTTTCCTTTTCAAAAGTGGGCCCCAAGTGTCCAATGCCGTCAACAATACGCAGTCTTTGGTAAATGGCTTGTATCTTCTTCATTACAACTCGGAATGGGATGATCTTGGGCTCATTGGAATCGTGACTTGATAAGTTTTTCAATGATATATTATTTTTTCAAATAAATATTATTTGCCCATTCATTATCTAACTTGAAGTGAACTCTTTACTGATACCTATTCTTGCACTTTTTCAGAATGCATATATATCTCAGTACAATACGCTGGCAATAAATGATCTTGTATCGAGTCTTATGATAATAAGATAAAATATCTCATAATCCTGTAAATCATGAGAAATAAAAGAACCATGCAGAGTGAAGATAAAAGTAGCATAATTATCTTTGCTATATAAACGGTAAAATGTATAGTTAAATAGATTAATAATTGAGTTGAATAGATGCGATTTATGAGTTAAGTAAGTGCAGGAATAACCGAACAATGGACCCATATATGGACTACATGTATATCACTTTTTAGGTCCCAACAACATATAATGCTCACATATACTGAGGTCTACAAATTTAAAGGAAAGAATTAAAGATCGTTCAGAGAGTACCTTCATGCCCCGCTCGCTCATGTGGCTTAAGCGTGCACACATACGTGCAGACGTGGAATCCGATACAATCACTGCAGCTCCACCTACTAAAGTGCTCCTAATCAGCTTATAAATGTTTTCATGCCTCTGTCTCTTCATAATTACAAGGGCCCCCCCTTTGAAACTTTGTAAAATCGGTCAAAACTAGTGAACTTGCACCCCAATGCCTCGAGTACATTAAGAAAAATCAGATTCTTCCTCAACTTGGGAACGTGCCTCACCTCCGTCAAGGTCTGTTCGATCCCATCGAACATCTTGACTTATAGGCGTAGTCATCGCCTATAGAAACTGAGCCTCCCTCATATTCCCTGTAGGAAGTAAAGACGCTCCTATTCGGGCACATGTAATACAAAGCTTTGGATTCCATGATCCACTCATCGCTAAGAGATCCCATCTTTGATGCCGACAAGACCTCGCACACATCAATACCACCATCTTTAGCTTCAGCGGTATTGGCTTCCCTAGAGAAATCTCCTGACTTCTTATTCTTGTTCTTAGGACTCTTGCAGTCCTTCTTCATGTGACCAACTTGGCCACATTCCCAACACTTCAACTTCGCTTTGCCCTTGCCCTTCGACTTGGATCGAGAACACGACGATCCTTCACCTCGTTCAGAATTTCTTTCTTTCATAATCAGTGTATCAGAGGAAGAATTATAGTCACTGCTCTTCTGTCTCATCGCCTTCGATTGAAGGGCTGAGACTACGGTCTCAACACTAATAGTGTCCCTACCAGCGCACAATGAGTCCCTGAGTGACTCATATGAATTAGGAACCGAGTTCAGTAAGATCAAGGCTTGAGAGTCGTCCTTCATCTGTTCACCAATGTCCACCAACTTGCAAATCAGCTTATTAAAAGTGCTAATGTGGTCCTCCACATCTGTCCCCTCCACCATCTTCAAAGTGAAAAGTTGCATCATCATATACATGCGATTCTCTAGATACTTCTTCACAAAGATGTTCTCTAGCTTGGTCTATGTGTTTATAGCGGTCTTCTCCTTCATGACGTTATAGAGGACGTCATCAACAAGGTACAATTGAATTGAGGCCATAACCTTCTCATCCATCTTGGTCCACTCATCATATTCCATGTTGATAGGTCGCTTTCCAAGAGCGTTCACGACCCTTTGCTGAGTTAGAATGACCCTCATCTTCACCTTCCACAACTCAAAGTTGTTTTTACCCGAAAACTTCTCGACATCGAACTTCGTACTTGAAGTCATAAGATTGTCTTAGAAAACTCCTTCAACCTTCCAATGATAGCTTTGATACCACTTCTTGAAAATTCGTTCAATAGAAGCACCGAATAAGATCAAACAATTACCACACGGCCACATAAGCACTCAACGCAAGACACATGAATTTTACGTGGAAAACACTTGTGGGAAAAAACCACAGCACAAAGTGACACCTCCACTATGAATCTCATACAATTACAAAGCTAATCTACCCACAAGTAGATCCCAAAGATGAACAAAATTCCCTAAAACCTCACAAATCACTCTCCCAAAACCCTAATATGAGTTTAGACTCCTTGGACGTGATTAGGATACCTCTAAATCGGGTTAGGAGGAGTTTATATAGACCTCCAACCCAAAATAGAAACAAACTACGCGTAAACGCGTAAGAGAAAAAGAAAATTCCTGCACGTCGACCGACCGGTCGTCGACCCACCAAAAAGGTCTAGCGAGATTTGTCAAAAAAAGTCCTTCAGCCTCATAATTCAACTGGTCGGAGTCTCCTGCAAATCAGTCAACCAACCGGTCTGAGACCCCCAGAAAATTGTCCAGAGCCTGCTATGACATTATGTCCACTGACCGACCGATCGGTGGACACAAAAATTACACAGTTTTGAAGCCTCTCTAACACGTTCCGCTCTTTGGATCTACCTCATTTTTTGAATCATGCCCTAAATTGATCTTACTAAATGGATGAACGTTTTGGATATACACAAACATCATAGTGGGGCCTACAAAACTTAATGACATCAACACACCACCAAGGTGGGAACACCAGGCAATCCGCTTCCAAATAATACTACAGGGCTTTAAGGTTATTTTATTTTTACCCTTTCCATATATATATTTTTTTGTTTCTTTGTTGGATATGAATTCCAAAGGCACTGTTTACAGCATTCAATAGCAGGGATATCCTTAGTGGGACTACTCTATAAGGCCCACCATGATGCATGTGTTTTATCCATCCATTTTGCTGGCATATTTTAGGGCATGAGATAAAAATGTGGTAGATCTAAAGCTCAACCAGACTACACCATTGGAAGTGTTAGGAATAATTAGGCTCATTGTTGAAACCTTTATAAGGCCTACCGTGATGCTTATTTTCTATCCAAAAACTTGTTCATAGCATGTACGAGCATGACCAAAATCTTTTGTCGGCCCTAAGAAGTTCTCAAGGCAGGCATCCAATCTTCATTTTTTCCTCTAATGCGATCTGCTCGAGCTTTAGATCTACCTCATCTTCTAGCTCATGCCAAAAACTATGAGGGCTCGTTTAGGAGCTTGTAAATGGAAGTAAATGGGAAATGGATTTGGAGGTAAATGAATTAGAAGTAAATGTCTTTACATTTTTTTTTTTAGTTAGTCATGCAACCAACACACTCAATCAGTCACACGATCCTCCCACCCACTGGTGGGGTTAGTGGGTTTTGAACCCGAGACCAGCAGTTGAAACGCCCAGGCGTCTACCAGCTGCGCTAGTGGGCGATCCCCAGTAAATGTAAATGCCTTTACATAGCCAAACACAACTAAGGGGCCGTTTGGATAGGAGTAAATGGAGGTAAATGGGTAGAATTGGAAGTAAATAGAGCTAAATGATATTTGGGGTGTGTTTGTATGGAAGTAAATGAGAGTAAATAAAATGAAATGAGAGTAAATGTGCATGTATATGAAATCCTCTTTATGAGAGAAGATTTGAAAGTAAATGGGATGAAATGTCTTTTTGAGCTCCCTTGAGAGTCACATGTGTAAGCAAAGGTGCCACTATGCACATGTCCGCCATACACGTGTCGCACCAATTATGCTCCCCGATAATCCAAATATTACCTGTATCACTAAAATCACACCAAAAGAATGATCCAAACCATCTAAAGGACGGCCATATAAAAGGACGGTTAAAAAACGTTCACAAGTTGCTTGTTTGTGATCCTTACGTTTATGGCCTACCCAAGGCTCGAAATATCCTTATTTTTTGCCGTAGTATATATTTCAATGGGCTTATTACAATCATTCTATTAAATATTACATATGTACACTAAGTTAGGATATTAAAGCCGGTTTGGGATATCACATATATTCATGCGAATATATTGAAAATTTCAAATGCATTTCAATTCCTCCCATTTACTCCCATCCAAATGGAATATTTTGATTTCAAATGTCTTTCATTTACTCCCATCCAAACACAACTATGTAAAGCCATTTACTCCCAATTCATTTACCTCCAAATCCATTTCCCATTTACTTTCATTTTCAAGCTCCCAAACGAGCCCTAAGTAAATGCCTTTACGTAGTTATGTTTGGATGAAAGTAAATGAAATACATTGGAAATATATTATGTTTGGATGGGAGTAAATGAGAGGAATTGGAATGCATTTTAATTTTTGAATATATTCACCTGAATATATGTGATATTCAAAGTCAGCTTTAATATTCTAACTTAGTGTACATATGCAATATTTAATAGAATGAATGCCATAGGCCCATTGAAATGTATACTACAACAAAAAATGAGGATATTTCGAGCCTCGAGTAGGCTACAAATGTAAGGATCACAAATAAGCAACTTGCGAACATTTTTTAACCGTCCATTTAGATGACCACCCTTTAGATTGTTTGGATCATTCTTTTGGTGTAATTTTAGTGATGTAGGCAATATTTGGATTGTCGGGGAGTATCATTAGTGTGACATGTGTATGGCAGACATGTGCATAGTGGCACCTTTGTTTACTTGTGCGACTCTCCAAGGAAGCTCATAAAGGCATTTCACCCCATTTACCTCTAAATCCTCTCCCGTGGAGAAGATTTCATTTGCATGCACATTTATTTCTATTCCATTTCATTTGCTTCCATTTATAACTTTCATCCAAACACACCCTAAATATTATTTACCTCCATTTACCCCCAATTCCATCCATTTACTCCTATTAACATAAAATGAGTTACTATAGCTATTAGACTGCATGTGAACCTATCTATCATGGTGGCCCCGCAAAGTTGTATTGCCACAGACATAAGTGGTGGTCGGTGCAGCAGGCATAGGTTTCTTTTTGTGGTTTGAAAATCGAGGGAATATGTCTCCCCTAGCGGAATTGGACAGGATAGTCTATCACTCAACACGGATGTATATGTTTATCCATGCAGCCCATTTATTTTTCCAACTCATTTTGAGCATGAGCCCAAAATTAAAGCAGATCCAAATCTCAGGTGAGCTACAACATACCAAGAAACAATGGTGATTGAGTGCCCACCATTAAAACTTTCTTAGGAGCTAAAAAAATTTCAATCAAGCTAATATTTGTGATTTCCCTTAACCCAAGTCTGTCAAATGTAATCAACTTACCGGATGGCAAATAAACAATACAGTGGGCCCTAAGAAGTCTTTTAATGGTGTGCATTTAATCACTACTGTTTCCTTTGGTGCGATCAACTTAAGATTTGTACCTGTCTCACTTTTGGACTCATACCTTGAAATAAGCTGGCAAAATGGATGGACTGCCTGGATAAAATATATCATGGTGAGGCCTACTGAATGCAATGTTGTGTGCTCCGGTAATCAATGGGAGTCACCTACCAGCTCACTTAAAAGAGGCAATGAGACTCTATGCACAGGTACTCCCTCGGCAGGTTGTGCAGATCCTTTTCTTCTCTGGATTTTCTTATTTGTTTTTATTATTTTAACTTTGACAAAGGGAGGAGGTTTTGCTTGAATATCCAACGCCCTGTCCTCTTTTCTCATTTGTTTATTTTTATTTAATTTTTTAATTTCCATAAAGAGAGGAGGTTTGCTTGCATGAACGTGCATCCCAATTTCATGTTACACCATACATTTGGATTTTAGCCATTGGATGTGGGTCATCTTTCAATGATCTAAACTATTTATGTGGCGGTCCTGACTGATATGGACATCCTCCAACCTGAGCTTGAACTGGGGATGGTAAAACTCTTAAATCGTAGTACTTCATCCTTTGATCATTGGTCACCTTTCAATTATCTAAACTGTTTGTATGGCGGTCCTGACCTTGAATGGAGGGTAGTCAAAAATTAAAAAAATTCTTAAACCGAATGCTTGAACATTTGATCATTTGATTCTTTTCATCAGGACAGTTTCCTTCACCTTCAAAATTAATGAAAGTTGAAAGATTTGCAGATTGAAGGTTTTCTAGAAGGACTCCAACGCAGTACTGACCCCTGCAGCCGACCTTGGCACTGGCCGGTGTTGATCGGTGCTTGATGGGCCCGTTGCATGTGTTTCATCCATGTCATCCGTCCATTTTTTGGAATCATTTTAGGGCCTGAGCCTAAAAACGTGGCAGGTACAATCCTAGGTGGACCACACCATAGGAAATAGTGGTGATTAAATGCTCACCATTAAAAACTTTATAGGGCCCATAATAATATTTATTTGCTATCTAACCTTTTGATAAAGTCACACATACCTAAATGAAGGGTAAACAGAAATAACATCTTGATCTAATTGTGTTTACCCTTCATCTAGGTTTGTGTGGCTTAATCAACAGGTTAGGAGGCAAATAAATATTCTTGTGGGCCCTATAAAGTTTTTAATGATGAGCATTTAATCACCATTATTTCCTATGGTGTGGTCCACCTATACCTGCCTTGTTTTTGGACTCAGGCCTAAAAATAATTCAGAAAAATGGATGGACAACGTGGATAAAGCACATGCATCATGATAGGGCCCATAGAGCACCGATCAGCACCGGCCAGTACCAAGGTCGGCACCGGAGGGGTCAGTACTGAGTTTGGAAAGTTTCAAATATTTCAACTTTGATTAATTTTAAAAGTAAACTGTCATAATCGAAGGAAAAGAATCGAATGATCAAAGGTCCAAGTCTTAAGGTTTAAGAGTTTTTAATTTTTAACTAACCTCCAATCACGGTCAAGACCACAATACAAACAGTTTAGATAACTAAAAGATGACGAATGATCAAAGAGCCGCCACATAAACAGTTTGAAAGATGACCCACATCCAATGGCTAAAATCCAAATGTATGGTGTAACATGACATTGGGATGCATGTTCATGCAAACCTCCTCTCTTTATGGAAATTAAAAAATCAAATAAAAATAAACAAATGAGAAAAGGCTAAAGAGGACATGGCGTTGGATATTCAAGCAAAACCTCCTCTCTTTATCAAAATTAAAATAATAAAAAGAAATAAGAAAATCCAGAGAAGAAAAGGACCTGCACAACCTGTCCAAACATAGACAGGATCCAAGACTCAAGTGGGCCTCACGAAAGGAAAAGGTGGGTAGGTAAATTACTATCGTTGAAACCTTCCTGGGGTCCACAGTGATGTTTATATCACATCCATACCGTTCATAACGTCACTACTACTGGGATGAACTAGAAACACGAATATTATCCTGATTCGAAACTCCTGTGGCTCCACAAATATTTCAACTGTGGACGTTCAATCCTCACGTTTTCGGCTCACTTGAGTCTTGGATCTAGTTCATGTTTGTTCTCATGTCCTGAAATGAGCTCCCAAAACCGATGGACGGGGTGGATTTATCAAAAAAATCACTGTGGCCCCACCTTGGTTCCCAGCGCAGGAACTTCCTGCGCAAGGCTTTCGCAGGAATCCGCGGCCCCCTTGAGTCTTGGATCCGGTTCATTTTTGTTCTCATGTCCTGAAATGAGCTCCCAAAATGGATGGATGGGGTGGATTTATTCAAAAACATCACTGTGGGGCCCACCGTGGTTCCCAGCGCAGATAAACTACATGCATTCACGGTGGGCCCAACAGAGTTTACTCAGTGCTGAGTAACTCAGCACGCAATCCTATTTCCTCTACACCGGTACTCCGTGGAGCGCACGGATTTCCTGTGAAAGCCTTGCGTAGGAACTTCTGTGTTTTCAAGGGGCTACAGAAGTTTTGAATCAGATGAAGACTTCTGTGTTTTCAGATCATCCCAGCAGACGACAAGAATGGCATATAAACGTCATGGTAGACGAAGGGAGGTTTCAATAGGAGGTATTTCCCACGCTTTTCCCCGTCGGGCTGCTAACTTTACAGGCCGTTTGGCAGCCCGTATTTGAGTGGATTTGAGAGTATTGGAAATCCAACATGCACTTCTTGTGTTTGGCAGCGAAACTAGAGAGGAGGATTTGGAATCCAATGCATTCCAAATCTCCCCAAATCTATGATTTGAAATCTTAGCAAATTGTTGAGATTTGAGACTAACCGTCTGTAATGAGCATCTTTCCCACTAGTGGGAGAATCTCACAACAGGGCCTCTCTCTCTACAGTGCCACCTGGTATGGCATGATGGTAATTAAGAGAGGGAGTAGGGTTAGAAGGTAGGCCTACCATGATGTTTATGTGCAATTCACTACAGCCACTAAGTGCTTCACCTCATGTTAGTCTCAACAACAAAAAAATCAACCCCATTCTTGATTTAGGTGGACCACAATTGGAATCTATTTACAATAAAACAGGGACCTTTCAAACTGTTTTCCCTGGTATGGCCTACATCAATCGCAAACAAGCTTGATTTTTGGCACCCAAGCTTAAAATTTTGCATAGCATCTAATGATTGGAGTGAATTTCACATAATTATCACGGTAGGCCTTGTAATCATCATAGTGGGTCCTAGGAAGTTTTTAGCGGTGGCTATTCAATCGCTACTATTTCCTGAGATGTGGTCCACTTGAGATTTGAAATCGGCTTAATTTTTGTACCATGACCTAAAACAAGCTTGAAAAATTGATGGATGGCGTGGGTATACAACACATACATTAAGGTGGGCATCGTAAAAATCAAGACTAGACATTTCTCTCCCAACTACTTTATTTAGTGGGGCCCACCTGAATTTTTAACCCTAGGTACAATATTAGATGACCCATTTAATGGTGGGAGTAGATAGATTTCAGGTACACATCATTAGGGCCCTTACATGATTGTCGTTTGACCTAAAATTTATCCAACCTATTGAAAAGTAAACTTTTGTACTGGCTCACGCAAGGCTTGAAATTACCTCAAGTTTTTCCCAAAATGTATGTCTTAATGAACTTATTCCAATGACTATCTACAATGTTATACATATACACCATTTTCAAATATTATAAATTATTTAGTTAATCAAACTCAACTTCCTTAAATATAATATAATATTTCAATTCTTTTTAAATACAAGTTGCCAAACAAAAACTTTAAATTCCCATGCATCCCAATTATAGAATTCTAAACATAATTTAGGATTTCAAATGCATTAGATTTCAATGTATATAGGATTTGAAATCCAAATCAATACAAATACAAGCAACCAAACGACGTCCTTAGTTTTACATCTGATCCAACAAAATCAGATAACCGAGATGGATTCCTAACAAACATCACGTACGTGGCCGACAACCGGTGTCCCACGTATTCAAGCAAATCTCTCCTACCATTATCAAAATTTAAAAAAGTAAAAAACAAAAACAAAAAGTCCAAAGAAGGAGTCGGATCGCCTCCTTGTATGGACGCAAAGTGTCATACCGAACTGTGGAGGGGCCCACCGTGATGTATTTGTTTATCCACTCCGTCCATTCCGTTTCTAAGATCATGCCGACCATATAAGTACCAAGAATGAGGCAGGTCCAACGGTCAGATCGACCACACCAAAAATGACTCTTGCATTTAATGCTTGGTGCATTTAATGCAACCCGAGCTCAGTATTTTGTGTGATCAACCTGACCGTTGGACCTGCTCATTCTTGGTCTCATGTGGCCGGCTACATCTTAGAAATGGAATGGACGGAGTGGATGAACAGACACGTGACAGTGGGCCCCTCCACAGCTCGGTATGGACGCTACTGAGGAAGGACGCAATCCGACACCAAGAAGAAAGGAGAGAGAATTTTGCAAATCACTTCAAGTAGCGTATATATAACGGACGTGGATTGCGTCCGACCAGATCTATGTGGGTACTCATTGTAATGTATCGGTTTATCCAAGCCGTCCATCCTTTTTATAACATCATGTTAAGTATGAGACCAACAATGAGTTAGATCCAACGCTGTAGTCGACCACACCAAATAGTAAGCTTGGCTGCATTAAATGCACAGAGCAGTAACGCAAGTTGCATTAAATGCAAGAGTGATCTGTGGTGTGGTCCACATCACCAGTTGTATCTTCCTCAATTTTGGGCCCATCCCTTAACATGATCTTAGAAAATGGGTGGACGGCGTGGATAAACCGATACATGTAGGTGGGCCCTCACACAGATCTCGTCGGACGCTTAAAGGTCCGATCAGGGTCCGACGCAATCCGCGTCCATATAGGGATTTTTACTATATTAGCCCCGAGGTGTAGCCATTTTAACTAAAAATTGAATTTCTCATAACATCTTTCCAAAGTGGCCTTTTCACGAGATATTGAAATATCTGTGGTCGGTTTTGCCCCTCTGACCATCTGTTGACGTACGGAGCTGCTTTTCGCACGAGGCTTTTTCTCAAGGGGATTGTGGGGCCCACAAAATCATCCATTGTGGCCATCGGACGGCCAATCTGATCCGTTCATATGAAATGGAGCATTTTCAAACCCACGCGAGAGGTTTTTGCATTCATTTTTAGGTGATGTGTGGTCAACAAAAGTCTTGACGTTTCTCCTTCCTTCTAAATTCTTTTCTAATGGTGTGGTCCACCCATACTAAATTTTATCTTCATATTTTCTGATGATATAGTAGTTTAAAATCTTTCTTGTACGAACGGATTGGATTTCTTCTGCCACCATCCAATGGGCCCCACATACGAACCGTTTTTTGTTTGTAAATGGTGGGGCCGTTGGCTCGTAGCCATTTGCTCAGAAACAAGAAAGCTTCTCCAAGCCTTTGGTAGGGAACACCACCAGGCACGACGTTGGGGACCACCACCTTTTCCTTCTAAGAAAACGACCTCTGGCCGTTGCTCCTTCTTCCGTGGGACCCACAACGACACCTCAAATCTTCTCTCACTGCGACTGATATGGCGTGTAGAGGTAACAATGCGTATTATTTTAATTATTTCTCCTGCGTATTATTCGAAAGTCTTCCTTGGATCCCTCGAGCACTGTGGAATTCTCTTTGTAACTGTGGATTCCTACTGATCACTGTGGAATCCCCCTGAGCACTATGGTTTCCCACTGAGCAGTGTGGAATCCCCCAAGCACTGTGGATTCCCACTGAGCAGTCTTGAAACCCTCAGGTACTGTGTAATCCCCTTGAGCACTGTGGAATCCCCCTAAGCACTGTGGAATCCCCCTGAGCAGTGTGGAATCCCCATGAGTTCTGCGGATTCCCACTGACCACCATAGAATCCCCCAGGTACTGTGGAACCCCCCTGAGCACTGTGGATTCCTGCAGAGCAGTGTGGAATCCCCATGAGTTCTGTGGATTCCCACTGATCACCATGGAATCCCCCAGGTACTGTGGAACCCCCGTGAGCACTGTGGATTCCCACTGAGCATTGTGGAATCCCCATGAGTTCTGTGGATTCGTATTGAGCACTGTGGAATCCCCTGGCACTATGGAATCCCCCTGATAACGCTGGATTCGTACTGATCACTGTGGAATCCCCCTGGCACTGTGGAATCCCCCGTGAGCACTGTGGATTCCCACTAAGCACTGTGGAATCCTTAGGCATTGTGAATTCCCACTGAGCAATGTGGAGTCCCCCAGGCATAGTGAATTCCCAATGAGCATTGTGGAATTCGGCTTGCATTGTGGAATCCCCCTAAGCAGTATGTGTTACATCCATCAAGGTGCACCATTTGAAGGGCCCCGATAACCTTTGGTTGGATTCTAAAATAAACATTTCAATGGCGCCAATAGAGGTGGGCACAAACCAAGCCAGCTCGAAAACTAAACCAAGCCTCATAGTGAAGCTCCTTAAAAAAAAAAACAAAAGCAAGCTCAAAATAGGGTAATACCGGGTCCATATGGCTGGAAGCTCGGTTCAATCCACCTTGGTTCAAATCAGCTTGGTTTGATTCGGCTTAATTCTGCTCGTAGATCATAAGTTCATTGTTTCCTGTGGTGTGATCCACTTGAACTTTGTTTATGATTTGAAGATCATGTCCTAAAATGATATGTAAAGACGGATGGCATGGATAATACATATACATGATGACATGAATAATACATAATACATAATACATATAGAAGGCCACTTGATGTTCCCATGCAGTTGTAAAATTATGCTCATGAACTTTTGCTTCGAACAGCCTCTTACATGGATAACATGAATAATACATAATACATAATACATATAATACATATACACAAACTAAGCCAATCCACAAACCGAGGAGGCATAAAAACAAGCCAAAGCAAAGTAGGGCTAACACCGCCCGGCTTGGATCGTTTCTCACCTCTATACACCAATTACCCTCGAATGTGTATTTATTATATGTTTATGGTTAATTCATGTATTTCAACTTATTATACATTATTTATTGTACTAATTGTTTCAATACATATCCACAGGTGGCATGAATGAGAGGAAGCCGGGTCCTTGCCCAGATTATTTTGCTAAGAAGGTGGCAGCAAAATGTTCAGTTGAATTTTTAACTCCATTGAAGGCTGCATTTGATGGGTGTAAAAATTGCAGAGATTTATTCCGATCGACTTGCTTTGGATATTTGCTAGACTTTAACGAAACCAAATTCATATTTCATGGACCAATCATCCATGCATTGATGCAGAGACATCTCGGTGACCTACGGTTCAAAATCCATGATTCCATCATCCGTTTTGGTGAGATGGATTACACATTAATTATGGGATTGAAGTGGGCACCGTACGAGCCAAAAGAAGAGAAGAACGAGTTACGAGAGCGGTACTTTCAGAATTACGATCATATTACAAAGAAAGACTTAATGGAAACTTTTGAAAGTCTTGTAGGGTCGAAAAGACATTCGCATGTCGTGAAATTTGCCCGACTATTATGCGTGGAGAATTTAATCGTTGGATTGCCTGGGAAGAATAAATGTGTGGAGGAATATATTAGTTTAGCAAATAGTATCGATGATTTTAATAACTATCATTGGGGTCGAGTTGGCTACGAAATCTTGAAGTACCATGCCAACACGGCAATAAAGGCCCACTATCCAGATACGTACGTTTTTTGTGGAAACACATTTGCCCTTCAGGTAACTTTAGTATTGTATTCTATGAATTTGTACATTCCAAATACACGATATATTACCTTATATTATTCATTTCCTTTTGTATTCTTAACTCGACAGGTTTGGGCATACGAGTCCTTCCCACCTCTAACCGGCTCAAATCGCTAGGCTTCGAGAAGGAGTGTTATACATATTCCGCGATTTCTCAATTGGAAAATGAACATGATAGCGCGGTCTGCGAGCGTTTCTAAAACCTTTGAAAAAGATTCGGTAATATGCATGGAACATAGTGTGACGGTGAATTTTGTCGTTTTAACATTACTTTTATGTTCTAATAATTGCATTCATGTTCATCATGTAGTTTGTGAGCACCGGGCCCCTCATTCCCACAGCAGATGAGGAGGAACGTGATGCTGTTATAGATGTTCAAAGACTTCTTCGAAACACGACGTTAATAAGTGAGAAGAGGTCAAAGAAGAACATGGATAGACGACAAGAAGCTATTGAGATTAAATCAGATGAAAAGTCTAGATGAAATAAATTGTATAAGATATTATTGAATAAGGTAAGTAAATATGAGAACGAAGTGGCCGAAGTGAAGGAGGAAAATCAGAAATTAGGTGAAAAAGTTTCTCGTCTTGAGGCCGAATTGGAGGCGGTGAAGGTATTTTCAATTCTAATTGTGCCACACTGGTAATTTACAATGCAATTTAGATACTAACCAAGTATATATCGTGTGTCTTCAGGGAAAACGCGCCGCCGATGAACGGGATGGAGAGGAAGTACAGCCTCATACAATTCAGCGTACTCCGGAGGCATATGGTTATCATAACTTGGATGATGTAGAGGTTTGCACTTCCCTTGTCCTGTATTCTGGGGGTCATTCAAAATTTGTGACACCTCCTGATTTCACGTGCGGGGTAGCGGGAGACGATAATATGAAGCCCGTTCGTGCCCGACAACCTTCAAGGTTCCAACGCAGCCCATTCACGGAACCTGGCACCGAGTCCGACTTCGGCTTCACCGACGTACCAGGATTTATGAACCCTTTGAGACAGCTATCGCCTGGTGAATACAGTATTGTCAAAGCCGCTTACGATTCCGATGACCATTATTGGTTGTATTATATATGGGATAATGTATGGGTTGATGATGGGGTAAGCCGCAGTTCAATGTAGGTTTCATTGTCGATAACTCTTTCATTGACTGTCGATTTTTACTGATGAATAATTCTTTACACAGTGCATCAACGCGTACATGGATTTTCTGACGGATCGCAGAGCACATTATCCTGCTGCGTACCCCCAGGATTGCTTATTCGTGTCCACTTGGTTCTGGGTAAATATTCCTAGTAAGAAGAATGATGTGATCATATGTAGTAATAATTCTGCCTGAAATTTATAGTTTTCTCTTATCGTACTTAAACAGGTATTGTTCCAGAAAGATGTCAACAGCATATGTAAATATGCTGCAGGTGACCACAGTACTAGGGAGACGATGCTGAATGGACTTAATCCATCGGTTGTGGCCCTCGTTACTCGGTCGGCAAAGCCCATGTGGCAATACGAGACGGTTTGTCTACAATTATGTATGTGCTTTTCATGGAATGCGCACGGTAGACATATGTGCTTATAATAGTTCTCATGTACTTTGCAGGTCTACTTTCTTGTCCACGTTCACGAATCGCACTGGACTTTAATAGTAGTTTATCCAATGAAGAGACAGGTTTGGTTGATCGACAGTATAGCCACCACTTGGAAGAAAACTTTCAAATCGTATGCACGTGGATTCACATATGGGCTTCGATGGTTATTTCATATATGTGATGACGGGAATCCTTTCTGGGAAGTTGAATGGCATTTTGATATAGTCGATGAGACCCCAAAACAAACAAATAGTGATGAATGTAGGGTATACGTCATGAAAGCTATGGACTTCCTATGCAGTGGGTTGGATGTACAGTTTACTCCGGTAAGGTTACATTGACCGGAAGTCTAATCATCATGTCTTTCAACCGCTATTAACTCATTGCGTTATATTTTCAATCACAGGAAGAAGTCCCTAATTTCAGGCAAACAATAGCCTTCGACTTACTTCAGTTCAAGTTGAAAGGAATGACAAGACCGGTACAATTATCTTTACATGAAGATATTGTAGAAGTCATCGAAAGCGGTCCATCAACAACGAAGAATGGTATACCTTCAGCGAAAGATATTCCAAGGAAGCCGCGAACAAAAAATCTTACCATGGAAGAGAGCGTGCGTAAGATTAAATATTCAACTAGTACATATGTAATTCAATTTGTACAGCACTATGTAATTCAATTTGTACAGCACTGTGTAATTCAATTTGTACAGCACTATTAAATATTCAATTATTTTTATTTTTTCAGGAGAAAAGTAATTCACTTTGTACTTTGAATAAATACATACTGAAGACTGGATTACTTGTAACCTGCACATGCATTTTTTTCCCGTACAACATCCATTATCGATCCCCACAGAAGAGTATGGATTCCCACAGAGCACTATGGAATCCCACAGACCAATATGGAATCCCATAGAGCACTGTGGAATCCCACAGACCGATATTGAATCCCACAAAACAATATGGAATCCTACAGGGCACTATGGATTCCCACAGAGCACTCGGAATCCCACAGAGCATTATGGATTCCCACAGAGCACTTGGGGTTTTTCCACGTAAAATTCGAAGTCTCTTGTGTTGAATGCATTTGTGTGATTGATTGCATCTTGTTACTCATTTGATTTTGCATTGCTTCACGGTTTTGGCGTTCCGCTTTCGCTGCCGGCTTTTCCCAACAAATGGATGGTGGAGTTTCCCGAAATTGTCATTGACGGACACAGAAGGTCCTTGCACATGTGTCATATGTAAATGAGATCTATACTATTCATTTTTTGGGCCTTACCATGAAGGATCAATAGATTAAGAGTTACGGTTATTAGACGATTCGGACGATTACGACCATTGGATATGAACCAATTACTTATCAATGGTCCACATGTCATCCACCAAGTTAACAAGAGAGACGAAGAGGATTTAGTGGGTAGGTAGGTTTTGCATTGGAAATTTGGTTGGAAGCGAATATGATAGAGACATCTATCTACAGGGCACTTGGATTCCCACAGGGCACTTGGATTTCCACAGAGCACTTGGATTCCCACAGGGCACTATGAATCCCATACTGCACTATGGATTCCCACAGGGCACCATCGATTCCCACGGGGCACTATGAATTCCCACAGGGCACTATAGATTCCCACAGGGCACGATGGATTCCCACAGGGCACTCTGGATTCCCACAGGGCACGATGGATTCCCATAGGGCACGATGGATTCCCACAGGGCACTATGAATTCCCACAGGGCACTATGAATCCCATAGGGCACTTTGGATTCCCACATGGCACTTGGATTCCCACAGGGCACTATAGATTCCCACAGAGCACTATGGATTCCCACAGGGCACTGTGGATTCCCACAGAGCACTATGGATTCCCACAGGGCACTATGATTCCACAGGTACTATGAATCCATAGTGCACTATGGATTCCCACAGGGCACTATGGATTCCCACAGAGCACTATGAATCCCATAGGGCACTTTGGATTCCCACAGAGCACTATGGATTCCCACAGACCGCTTTGGATTCCCACAGGGCACTTGGATTCCCACAGGGCACTATGGATTCCCACAGGACACGATAGATTCCCACAGGGCACTATGGCTTCCCACAGAGCACTATGGATTCCCATAGGGCACTATGAATCCCACAGGGCACTTTGGATTCCCACAGGGCACTTTGGATTCCCACAAGGCACTTTGGATTTCCACAGGGCACGATGGATTCCCATAGGGCACGATGGATTCCCACAAGGCACTCTGGATTCCCACAGGGCACTGTAGATTCCCACAGGGCACAATGGATTCCCATAGGGCACGATGGATTTCCACAGGGCACTTTGGATTCCCACAGGGCACTTGGATTCCCACAAGGCACTTGGATTCCCACAGGGCACTATACATTCCCACAGAGCACTATGGATTCCCACAGGGCACTGTGGATTCCCACAGAGCACTCTGGATTCCCACAGGGCACTATGATTCCCACAGGGCACTATGAATCCCATAGTGCACTATGGATTCCCACAGGGCACTATGGATTCCCACAGGGCACTATGAATCCCATAGGGCACTTTGGATTCCCATAGAGCACTATGGATTCCCACAGACCGCTTTGGATTCCCACAGGGCACTGTGGATTCCATAGGGCACTTTGGATTCCCACAGAGCACCTTGGATTCCCACAGACCGCTTTGGATTTCCACAGGGCACTTGGATTCCCACAGGGCACTATGGATTCCCACAGGGCACTATGGCTTCCCATAGAGCACTATGGATTCCCACAGGGCACTATGGCTTCCCACAGGGCACTATGGCTTCCCACAGGGCACTTTGGATTCCCACAGGGCACTTTGGATTCCCACAGGGCACGATGGATTCCCACAGGGCACTGTGGATTCCCATAGAGCACCTTGGATTCCCACAGACCGCTTTGGATTCCCACAGGGCACTTGGATTCCCACAGGGCACGATGGATTCCCACAGGGCACTATGGCTTCCCACAGAGCACTATGGATTCCCACAGGGCACTATGGCTTCCCACAGGGCACTATGAATCCCACAGGGCACTTTGGATTCCCACAGGGCACGATGGATTCCCATAGGGCACGATGGATTCCCACAGGACACTCTGGATTCCCACAGGGCACGATGGATTCCCACAGGGCACTATGGATTCCCACAGGGCACCATCGATTCCCACGGGGCACTATGAATTCCCACAGGGCACTATGGATTCCCACAGGGCACGATGGATTCCCATAGGGCACGATGGATTCCCACAGGGCACTACGGATTTCCACAAAGCACTATGAATCCCACAGGGCACTATGGATTCCCACAGATCACTATGAATCCCATATGGCACTATGGATTCCCACAAGGCACTTGGATTCCCACAGAGCACTTGGATTCCCACAGGGCACTATGAATCCCAGAGTGCACTATGGATTCCCACAGGGCACTTTGGATTCCCACAGAGCACTATGAATCCCATAGGGCACTTTGGATTCCCACAGAGCACCATGGATTCCCACAGACTGCTTTGGATTCCCACAGGGCACTTGGATTCCCACAGAGCACTATGGATTCCCACAGGGCACTATGGATTCCCACAGAGCTCTATGGATTCCCACAGACCGCTTTGGATTCCCACAGGGAACTTTGGATTCCCACAGGGCACTTGGATTCCCACAGAGCACTATGGATTCCCACAGGGCACTATGGATTCCCACAGGGCACTATGAATCCCATAGGGAACTATGGGTTCCCACAATGATATGTAAAATGGATGGACAGCGTGGATAATACATATACAAGATTACATGGATAATACATAATACATATATATGAATGCACATTGTTTCGTTACACTATGTAAAATTATGCTTGTGCACTTTTCTTTGGAAAATGCTCTTACATGTCTATTTTGAAGCTGCACTCCTTCGGAGGATGTTAAAATGGCTGTATTAAGATACGTTTGTACTTTTTATGACTTTTTTATTTCTTTTCTATTTAAATAAACAAGCAGAAAAAGAGCCGCCATCTGTTTGAACTTGGCCCGGCCTGCTTCGAAATTTCCAATGAAACCGATCGCAGTTCGAACCTGATTTTTCTGGAGCAAACCAAACTCGGATTCCCATAGGGCACTATGGATTCCCACAGGCCTCTATGGATTCCCACAGAGCACAATGGATTCCCACAGGCCAGTGTGGATTCTCACAGGCCACTTTCGATTGTCACTGAGCATTTTCGATTTCCACAGAGCAATATGGATTCCCACAGAGCAATATCGCCTCCCATAGGGCACTATGGATTCCCACATAGCTGCTTTGTGGGTTTGAGATGTGTTAAAATGCATGACAACCACATTCGTTTTGCACAATGAATTCAGCAGTCGTCGGTCAACCGACTAGGATTTCGGTCCGCCGAAGTATGCCATCGGTTCCAACCGACCATACGAGATCGCGCCGAAGTTGAAATACATGTACTTCGTCGGCTAACCGAAGAAGACTGTCGGTCCACCGACAATTCGTCCAGTGTACATCGGTTCTGACCGAAGGTCGTCGGTTTTTTCATAAGTTCAATGCTTTTTTTTTCGGCAAGCCGATGAATGTTTCGGTCCACCGAGTGATTGTCCAGCGTACTTCGGTTTCGGCCGAAGGTCTTCGGTATGTAGTATAGTTCAAGACATACTTTCCTTCGACTCGTCGACCACGACTTCGGTCCACCGACGGACATGAAGTACCTTTTTAAAAAAGGTTAAGAAAGGATCCGACCTCACATTCCAACGGTTTTTCGTTCTCCCTCTCAAAATACCTATCTCCCCTAGACGACGTACACCTCTTCCAACTGTTCTTTTCCACTAGATTGGCTCTGAACAGCACTTCACGGCTACAACTCTTGAAGCTCTGCACGGGTTTTAGGTAAAATCAGATCTCGTTTTGGGTTCCCCATTAATATTGGTGAGTTGCAAAGAAGAGTTCAAGCTATGGCCGGTTTCCTTTCTTCAGTTGCATCTTTTGTTCTTCTTCCTTTCTTCGTTGCTATGATGGCCAAACGGAAGGCTTCTTCGAGAGGGGCAGGCCCTAGCCGCCCTGTACGCAAGAAGAAGAATGATGACGCTGGTGCGTCGTCCTCTCATGGGCCTCGAAGAGGTGAGGCAACTTCCGAGCGTGGCCCTCGTACAAAAGGTTGGAATAAGTATTCACGCAGGAAGATAACATTTGAGGCTACGGTTGACATTCCAGGCATTTTTGAGGATTCAAAGATGGGGGAATGGCTTACAACCCTGGGATGGGACCCCATATTCCATCCCACCTCGGTCGCCAACGACATAACGGTAGAGGAATTCTATTCCGCTTGTAGGAATCCACGATCAAATCCTCCGATGTTTGATGTAGATGTTAACGGGATATTACGCCGAGTTAACGTTAATGTCATTGCTAAAGCCATCGGGGTGTCATGTGGTCGAGTCGTGGTGAAGGAGGGTGACCCGGACCGTCGGAATATGAGAGGCACACATACGAAGTTTCTATGTGGCAATTACGTGGAGTGGGAGAAAGGAAATTGTTTGAGGTCGTCCAATCTGTTGCCAGTGTTCCGTAAGCTGCATCACATTTTTGTCCATAATGTTTATCCGCGAGCGGGGAACCACACTGAGTTGACACCTTACATGGTTGAGGTGTTGTATAGGGTGGGTAAGCAGGAGATGGTATGCCTACCCTCTATTGTTCTGACCCAAATGCTGAAGCCCATTTCCACATCACGACCCCTGAATTTGTCATTTGGGCGCTTGGCATGTCAGTTGGCGAAGTAGTTTGGACTTGCTACTGCTACTTCGCGCCTAGTTGACTTTAATGAGATCAATACGAAGAATGTGGGACGGTTGAAGGATAATGCACCACAAGGTCCTAGGGCAGGACCTTCGAATGCCAGACTTTTAGATGAGTCAGAGAGCGAAGCAGAACATGAATCAGAGGAGGAAGAGGATGTGGCAGAAGATGAAGATGAAGACTACCGGCCCACTGCCGGCTTAAAAGAACGTATTGTAGCCTTAGAGCGAGCGGTGGCGGCTGGGGCAGAGCGTCAAGAGCGTTGGAATAAGCGGCTCTACAGGAAGATGCAGCAGATCCTTTGCTGCATCGAGAAGGAGAACGCGTCACCTCCATCCCCGGCTTCTTTAGATCATTAGGATCCTAGTTCAGTTTTCTTTTTTTTTTGCTGGGTTTGTTATATCCTAAGTGTTGGATAAATGCTTTTGTTTTCTGATGTGTTTTAGCTGGGGGAACAATTTAACGACATGGTATAGAATGTTTAAATGAATTGTTCCCATTTTGGGATCTTCGTATATTGATTTATGTAACGACGAATGAGTGCATGTGTGGGCTGCAACAGCAGATTTTTACGAAGGCCTGACTTTTTGCTGTTGGCGAAGGTCGGAGTAGATGCCATGCTTTCATCTACCCAGCGCCTTTTACATGACATGGATTTGATCGTGTTCATTGAATAGGCCATCTCATTTTAGGCGACGAGCCGGGAAATGAGGCAGATCGAAGGTGTAGGTGGACCACATCAAATGAGAAAGTGGGAATATTGGCCATGATCCAAGAAATGGGGCAGATCAATGGCGTACGTGGACCGCAGTAGGTGAAACAGTGGGGATTATGAATCCCATAGTGCCCTGTGGGAATTCATAGTGCTCTGTGGGAATTCAAAGTGCCCTGTGGGAATCCATAGTGCCCTGTGAGAATCCAAGTGCCCTGTGGGAATCCATAGTACCCTGTGGGAATCCATAGTGCCCTGTGGGAATCAAAATAATTTTCTAAGAGCATTTTCCAAAGAAAAGTGCACAAGCATAATTTTACAAGTGTAACGAAACAATGTGCATTCATATATACGTATTATGTATTATCCATGTAATCTTGTATATGTATTAACCACGCTGTCCATCCATTTTACATATCATTGTGGGAACCCATAGTTCCCTATGGGATTCATAGTGCCCTGTGGGAAGCCATAGTGCCCTGTGGGAATCCATAGTGCCCTGTGGGAATCCATAGTGCTCTGTGGGAATCCAAGTGCCCTGTGGGAATCCAAAGTTCCCTGTGGGAATCCATAGTGCTCTGTGGGAATCCAAGTGCCCTGTGGGAATCCAAAGCGGTCTGTGGGAATCCATGGTGCTCTTTGGGAATCCAAAGTGCCCTATGGGATTCATAGTGCTCTGTGGGAATCCATAGTGCCCTGTGGGAATCCATAGTGCACTCTGGGATTCATAGTGCCCTGTGGAAATCCAAGTGCTCTGTGGGAATCCAAGTGCCTTGTGGGAATCCATAGTGCCATATGGGATTCATAGTGATCTGTGGGAATCCATAGTGCCCTGTGGGATTCATAGTGCTTTGTGGGAATCCGTAGTGCCCTGTGGGAATCCATCGTGCCCTGTGGGAATCCATAGTGCCCTTTGGTAATTCATAGTGCCCCGTGGGAATCGATGGTGCCCTGTGGGAATCCATAGTGCCCTGTGGGAATCCATCGTGCCCTATGGGAATCCATCGTGCCCTGTGGGAATCCAGAGTGCCCTGTGGGAATTCAAAGTGCCCTGTGGGATTCATAGTGCCCTGTGGGAAGCCATAGTGCCCTGTGGGAATCCATAGTGCTCTGTGGGAAGCCATAGTGCCCTGTGGGAATCCATAGTGCCCTGTGGGAATCCATAGTGCTCTGTGGGAAGCCATAGTGCCCTGTGGGAATCCATCGTGCCCTGTGGGAATCCATAGTGTCCTGTGGGAATCCAAGTGCCCTGTGGGAATCCAAAGCGGTCTGTGGGAATCCAAGGTGCTCTGTGGGAATCCAGAGTGCCCTGTGGGAATCCATCGTGCCCTGTGGGAATCCAAAGTGCCCTGTGGGAATCCAAAGTGCCCTGTGGGATTCATAGTGCCCTGTGGGAAGCCATAGTGCCCTGTGGGAATCCATAGTGCTCTGTGGGAAGCCATAGTGCCCTGTGGGAATCCATAGTGCCCTGTGGGAATCCAAGTGCCCTGTGGGAATCCAAAGCGGTCTGTGGGAATCCAAGGTGCTCTGTGGGAATCCAAAGTGCCCTATGGAATCCACAGTGCCCTGTGGGAATCCAAAGCGGTCTGTGGGAATCCATAGTGCTCTGTGGGAATCCAAAGTACCCTATGGGATTCATAGTGCTCTGTGGGAATCCATAGTGCCCTGTGGGAATCCATAGTGCACTATGGGATTCATAGTGCCCTATGGGAATCATAGTGCCCTGTGGGAATCCACAGTGCCCTGTGGGAATCCATAGTGCTCTGTGGGAATCTATAGTGCCCTGTGGGAATCCAAGTGCCCTGTGGGAATCCATAGTGCCCTGTGGGAATCAAATAGACATGTAAGAGCATTTTCCAAAGAAAAGTGCACAAGCATAATTTTACAAGTGTAACGAAACAATGTGCATTCATATATACGTATTATGTATTATCCATGTAATCTTGTATATGTATTATCCACGCTATCCATCCATTTTACATATCAATGTGGGAACCCATAGTTCCCTATGGGATTCATAGTGCCATGTGGGAAGCCATAGTGCCCTGTGGGAATCCATAGTGCCCTGTGGGATTAGTGCTCTGTGGGAATCCATAGTGCCTTGTGGGAATCCATCGTGCCCTGTGGGAATCTATCGTGCCCTGTGGGAATCCAAAGTGCGCTGTGGGAATCCAAAGTTCCCAGTGGGAATCCATAGCGGTCTGTGGGAATCCATAGTGCTCTGTGGGAATCCAAAGTGCCCTGTGGGAATCATAGTGCCCTGTGGGAATCCATAGTGCCCTGTGGGAATACGAAGTGCCCTGTGGGAATCCATAGTGCCCTGTGGGAATCCATAGTGCCATGTGGGAATCCGAAGTGCCCTGTGGGCCCCATCACATCTTACGCACACCCAACCCCTTTGAATGTGGTATGATTGTGAAATTACAACGAAAGAGGGGCAATTTGGACCTTTTCTACATGCTAATGGCGTCATCAATATTTAGTCAAAGTTGGTGGAGCGATTTTTCCTCCGAACTTTAAAAAAATTCTGAAAAAGAAAAAAAAAAAAAGAAGCCTAGATTGTCCAAATACTCAAGAACAGATGATTGTCCAAATACACATATGATAGCAACGTACCGAAGAACAAGCACGAGTTTAAAAAGCTATCTAAAGGAAAACGATGACTATTTATCTTCAAAATCCGATAAATCCCCGTCACTTTCATTTGAAATATCCGATTCGGATGCATTCTGGAGATCCGTCGTCACACCATCCATCCACACTCTCGACACACGACTTACCATCCTTCCGATCTCCCTTCTCAGCCTTCCCAATGCCGTATCAATTTCTGCCAACGTATCACGCCTCATGTTCACTGACTGTCGTCTAGGCACTGGAAGATTGTATCTCCTACAAATAGTCGTCCATTGTTCTAACTTGCATATTTCACGATCTCACTCGGCCCTCCTTTCCTGCATACGGTAGGAGTCTCCAGGAGGTGGACGTAGGTTGGGATGATGCCGGCCATGACCATTTCGTGACATTTTTTAAACAATTGGAGGATTCAAGAATGGTAGGGACTGGATAAGGGGGTCATGGAATCCCACGTGATCACACATCTTCTTCACCCGTGACTGTACTTACCTGTACCCTGCTAATCTAATTTTCACCAGTCACATCTCATATTCACATGTCACTGCAGTCGGATGTATTCTGTGAATCCCGTGATCCGACCCCACAAATTTTTTCTTTCAACGCAAGTAAATACATTTGTTTCATTATGGGCATGTTTGATTTTTCATGATCCAGGTAAATACTTTGGAAATGGGTAATTATTACTTTTTAACCTTGATTGAAAATAGGTGAGTAATTCCACCTCGAGAATCGGTCCACAAAATGTTGACTTAAATCCGTGGGGCCCATCGTAATGTATATGATATATCAACGTCGTTCATATGTTTTATTAGCACATTTTGGGGCATGAGCCGAAAAATGAGGCAAATCTAACACTCAAATGGCCCGCACGAAAGGAAACAGTGGCCTTAATTCGTCCACCGTTGAAAGTTGTTTCTTTCATTGGGCCCGTATTGAGGTTTAGTCATCATCTAACTGGTTCATAGGGTCACACAGACATGGATAAAGGGAAAACATAAATATCAGCTTGATCCAAATCTTTTAGGGACCCCAAGAAGTTTTTAATGGTTGGCGCTCAATTCCCACTGTTTCATGTGGTGTGGTCCACTTGAGCTTTGGATCTGCTTCAATTTTTGGCTCACGCCCTAAATTCAACGGGCATAAAGAAATGGGTGGTGTGGATAAGCCACATAAATCACGGTGGGCCCCATATTTATTGCACAAATTTTTCAATTTTAGCGTTAAGAAAAGTAAGTGTCACTGTCTTCATTGGGAAAGATGCAGTAGTTACCTAGGTAAATAATCATTATCCATTTACAAGATAATTAGAGCTGAGCCAAAAAACCAAACAGGCCCTATGTGTTTTGGCACGAGAAACTATGATAGCGACAAGCGTTAAATATACATACACATACACAACCACATGCCTTTCTCCATTCAAGTAGTAAATTACGTAGACAAAATGTTTATATGACATGGTGTGGATTTACAAAAAGATACGTACAAAATTAAATACAAAGTGAGGCTTTGCGTATACAAAAAGTAACCAGCGCAACACATAGTAATAAATTTTAGCTAATGGCCGGAAGGTAGGTGCATGTCATCCGATTGTGACCCGTTCGTCTACACCTGGAACACTTGACGGTTGGTCTCTCCTCACCTAGGCTTGTAATTCTCATTTTCTTTCGTCTTTCTAGAATTTTCCTTTAATTCGGGTGACGAATTTTATCGCATATCACCCTTACATCTTCAGGTGTGTCCCATTGACTCACATCAGGGACTGGGTATATGGAATCGCGATACATCACTTTGTAAACTGCTGTTGAGTAGAAGGGGGAACAATAATTGTAACGATCGAGCTCATACTTGTCACATGCGGCGATTGCATGTAGACAAGGTAACATTAGCACGCTGAACTCGCCACATCCACACTTCGCTTCACTTAGTTTCACTACGTCGGTATACTCACCCCCATTAACTTCATATTCATCCACAGATATCGCTGTACAGCTTGTCATCCTCGCCTGGTCTGATAACTCTCTCATATGTGTTTCCGCCCAGGGTGTTGCTTTTCCTAAAAACACTTTCGCATCTTCTCGCCTTTTCAAGAAGAATTTTTAAATCTTGCTCCTGATACTATCGAGAACTTTCACGATCGGGTATTCTCTTAGTTTTTTCCATAGTGCATTTTCGCTCTCAGCAATGTTTGTCGTTATCATGTTGTATCTCTTGCCCGGGAAAAATACAGAAGCTCATCTTTCTTTATCTACACTATTGAGCCATTCAAATGCGGCAGGGTTGGCCTTTAATATGATGTGCATGAGATCATTGAAACTGCTTTTTCTGCACGTTTTAGCAGCCGCCCAAAAGTACTTCTTCAAAGACTCATCCTTGTGGTGATGCATCATATTTGAGAGGAGATGGTGTGCACAATAACCATGAGCTGCGTTAGGGAATACTGATTTCACCCTGTTGATTATACCTGCATGACGATCCGATATAATAACTATCTCCTCTGGGAGAGGCTCAATTGCCTGCTTCAAGTTTTGAAGGAACCAAAGCCAATTACTGTTATTCTCTGACTCACCAACCCCATATGCTACCGTGAGAATGCGATTATTTCCGTCCAACGCTGTTGCAGTGAACAGTACACCTTTATACCTCCCTTTCAAGTGAGCCCCATCCAAGCATAAAACTTTTCGAAAATACAACCGGAAGCTTCGAATACATTGTCCTAGCGCAATGAAGCATCTCTCGAAGCAATTCGTTTCGCTGTCTATTTGTAAGTCCGTTAACGTACCCTGATTTGCCTTCATCAATTCATGGAGATAGGCAGGGAGTACTTTGTATGAATCTTCAAATGACCCCATAACCACACTACTTGCAGCTACGATACCTTTATACGCTTTCATATAACTGACCTCAACATTGAATTCTTTCTCCATTCCAAATTGTACATCTTGTGGCCTACATGTTATGCCCTTCCTCATACGCTCTGCAGCAATCTTCGTACATATCTTAATCGTTGCTTGACGATGATGTCTTCCTGTACCTTCATAAGCTGCATTACGTTTACCACCACTACCATCCGCAAAACTTGCATGGAGATAACTGATTGCATCGGAGGATTGGCTACATGTGTGTTCTGATCGATATGTCTTTATTTTAAAAGCACCACCATTGTCCAACAACGATGCATGCAACCTCCAACCACAACTATCAATTAGACATTTAATCGTGTACTTCTGTTTGTTTGATTTCAATACCTTATATTGGAAATGATTTCGCATCGCAAACTTACAAAGCGTGAACTGTAGCCGAGCCTTGTCTCTGTACATTTGTCCAACGGCTAACTCACTTGGGTCATCAACAAAATCATGATATACGGACAATTCACGTACATTGATGCCGCATCGAGGTCAAGTATCTCCTGTGGAGTTATTTCATCTCGCTCAAACATGACATCCATTGGAGTCTCAAGAACCTCTAAAAGGCGATTACAGTCACTGGTGGTTGGACATGGGATGTCAGCATGAGCCCTGGAAGGAACGTGCGCATAGTCTTCGCTATTAATGTGTCAGAACGATGGCGCATCAAAATTGTTCAAACTCGGATCTTCCCGAAGTGCAGCAGTCGATGGACTCGGGATATCTGCACTAGCCGATGAAGGAACGTGCGCGTAATCTTGGCTATGAATATGTTGGAACAATGTCGCTTCAAAACTGCTGAAAGGAGGATCATCTTGATGTGCATCACTCGATGGAGTATGGACATCTGCACTAGCCGCTGAAGGAATGTGCGCATAGTCTTGGCTATGAATGAGTCGGAACGATGGCGCTTCGAAACTGTCCAAACTCGGATCTTCGTGATATGCCCCACTCGGTGAAGTATGTATAACTGCACATGCTGTTGGCTCCGGTGTCTCGAAACTGCCAGTACGCGGAAGTTCTGAACGTGTCCCACGTAATGAACTAATGACGTCTTCACGGACTGTTGAATGGATGTCAGTGCACTCTTCTCTATATACGGCCGTATCAACTGTTGGTATAGGCTCATTTAAATGCACCGCCACAGGATCATGAAATACACGTTTATGTCTGACTTTCTCCACAAACATAGGTATATGAATTTTCGGGTTCTGAGCGGAGAGAAATATATATGCCGCCACATCGTCATCATATCTGATCGGTTGTGGACGAAGTGATATGGAGTTAGGCGATGGGTAGACGAACTTTATTCTAAGCTCATATTACGAATGTGTCGTGCCGATAACATTGTGAATTTTAGATACAAGATCCTCATATCTTATTTCATTGCTCACCATGATAAACTGAGAATCGCCACCATTGTATCTCCACCTTCCTCGTTCGTTTACTAGCTCACCATCATAATGACAGCATATGGGCTGCGTAACTGTCATATTCAACGATTCTTGTGCCTGATACGAGAAAGCTTGGTTGTAAGCCTTAAAAGATACTTTTATGAATTGAGTGTTGTAGAGATGAAGATGTTGAGATGCATTCCGTGGTCGAACTAAGAACTATACAATTGAAACAATGGATTCCCAATGCCAATGTGGATGCCCAATGTAGAGTATCATTCTTGTTATAGCACCCATTAGGGCCTTGTTTTGACAGCTTCGAAAAGAGCATGTCATAACTAAAAGAGCATGTCATAAAGTCAAATGGCGGTGGACCTTGTGCGTTTGGATTAACCTTTCTCAGTGGGAATCCACATTGCTCGGTGGGAATCCCCTGAGCCCAGGGGGAAACCACTATGCCCAGTGGGAATCCCTAATGCCCAGGGGGAATCCACAATGCCCAGTACGATTCCATAGTGCTCAGTGGGAATCCACAGTGGCCAGTAGGAATCCGCAGTGCCAAGTGGGAAACCACATTGTTCGGTGGAAATCCATTATGCCCAGGGGAATCTACAATGCTCAGCGGGAATCCTGAGTGGCCAGTGGGAATCAGCGGTGCCAGGTTAAATACAAAGTGTTCAATGGGAATCACTATGCCCAGTGGGAATCCGCAATGCCCAGTGGGAATCCACAGGGGCCAATAGGAATCGCGGTGCCATGGGGGATTCCACGTTGTTCGGTGGGAATCCACTATGCCCAGGGGAATCAACGGTGTTCAACGGGAATCCACAGTGGCCAGTGGGAATCCGCAGTGCCAGGGAAAATCCACAGTGTTCAGTGGGAATCCACTATGCCCAGTGGGAATCCCCAGTTCGAGGGGGGAATCCCCAGTTCGAGGGGGGATTCCACAATACTCAGTGGGAATCCAGTTAGCACATGGAGTTTTGAGTACTCAGTGGAAATCCAACCCACATTTGAGCCTCCACCCATTACACTTTTCCATTTCACCATGCACATTACCATCCACATTAACATTTACATAGAGAATCAGTTAAAGAGATGGTTTACCTATTTTCATTTAGCGGACTATTTTTGTGGGCCCAACCTTTCTTCTCTGTTACAATCTACTACAGCCATTATCTTGGACGTGCATCATGAAAAATCGGATGATAACCACCAAAGTCAGACGAAGAGGGAAGGAGAACAGTCCATCGACGTCGTTGATGAACGGATAGCACGCATTGCCTTGGTGGGACCTCCAAACCCAACTTTTTCACTTTCTTCGTACGAAGAATGTGGTGGATCCCATACAACGTGTTTCACTGGAAGGTTTATGGATCCATTTCACCATGCATTGCGTCAATGACCCTACCATTTACAAACGTGATCTTATGTGGGGCAATTTGGATGTGAGAAGACAAATCGAATTCATTCATATAAAAAGTTTTTTAATTACGAGTCATTGTGAAAAATTTCAAGGAAAGTGTCAATACCGGTGGGCCACGCCGATGCAAATAATAATTTGTACTAATGAGAATCCTTAACGCTATTCTGGGTCACATACAGCCTCTTTCGGAAATGCAAAAACCTCTCGTGTGGGTTTGAAAATGCTCCATTTCATATGAACGGATCAGATTGGCCGTCCGATGGCCACAATGGATGATTTTGTGGGCCCCACAATCCCCTTGAGAAAAAGCCTCGTGCGAAAAGCAGCTCCGTACGTCAACAGATGCTCAGAGGGGCAAAACCGACCACAGATATTTCAATATCTCGTGAAAAGGCCACTTTGGAAAGATGTTATGAGAAATTCAATTTTTAGTTAAAATGGCCACACCTCGGGGCTAATATAGTAAAAATCCCGTCCATATATAACATGTTTACATGCAACATTGTATGTTAACTTTCACATACAATGCTCTCTCTTCTATTAAAGTTTCACTCAATTAGAACATATGAACGGCTCAAAAGGTGGGACACACAATAAAACCCACTTTGAGTGAAAATCACATCGATCTACTAATTAAGTTGGGCACACATGTAGTTAAATTCAGACCATCGGCAGCCCTGATTTAGACAGTGTAGCCCACTCGATAAATGGATCAGGCCGGATTTCTCACCCAAGATGACTTCATGAATGGGACACATTTTGGATGGATCGGATGTTCTAACATACGTTGGAGGTTGACACCAAAGAAAGCAAGTGTTGCATCTAAAAGTTTACACGTAAACATTGAATGTGAACATTTCTCATATTTTTCAGCCACACTGTCCACGCGGCTTCATTTTTAGTATAATGGAGACGTGAACGGACGCGGATTGCGTCCGACCCTGGTTGGTCCTTTAACCGTCCGACTAGATCTTTGTGTGATCCCATTATAACGTATCTGTTTATCCACTCCGTCCATTGTTTTTCTATGGTCATGATAAGGTATGGGACCAAAAATAAGAAAGATGCAACGCTATAATGGGCCACACCAAATAATAAGCTTGGTTTCATTAAATGCCTATTAAAGGTGAGCTGCATTAAATGTAAGAGTCAACTCTGTTGTGGTCCACCAAAGCGTTGAATCTTCCTCATTTTTGCACATTCCATATCTTGACCATAGAAAAGGGACGGACGGAATGGATAAACAGGTACATCACGGTGGGCTCCCACACGCAGATCTGGTCGGACGCTTGAAGGTCCGACCAGAGGTCGGACGCAATCCGCATCCAACGTTAACAGGTGGAAATATATATAAAAAAAGAGGTGAGTGGAGATATCGATCGGATCCCGTTCATTTCGGGTCAACCAGATTCCATCAAGTGATTTGGGCGATCCATCATGTGGGACCCAACTTGATCATGCCCTGGTCCACCCACAGGCTGTTAATGAGCTGTGGTTTGGTAATCCAGGCCGTTTATCTGATGAATCCAACTGTGGATGGAACATGCTCCAAAAGATCTATGATGGGACATTTCTAATGCTTCAATGGAAATAAATTGGATGAAAACTGAATTGGTAGGATCTTTCAATTTTGAATATATTTTTGGGTATTGTCCATCTCCCCAATAGGAACTTAAATGGGCCAGCATGGGCTGGGATCAAGCTTCTCCAAACATGGCCTGGGAAATAGATATCGGATCCAAGGGCAGTCCAACACACCAAGCTAGCTAATTACTACCCATTCCACCTTTTCGCATGCAAAACAAGGTCCAGCCCAATTAGCACTTTAGCCTCAAGGTTAGGGTTGGTCAACGAGCTGGTGTGGCCCATCTAACCATTGGACCAGGCCTTCAAGCCTTGGGGCTGGGCACAGCCTGAAATTTAAGCCCGTTTATTAATTGTACCTCGCTAGGGCTGTGTCTAAGAGCCTGTAGCCCTTCCTGGCCTAGTCCACTTAGGGTTTAAACGGCATTCATTTCAATAGTAATACATTAGGGGTACACATGATGAACAACCCAGTTCTACTCAAAATCATGCAGAAGCCTATCTTAAAGGACTCCAATCCCAAGGCCAGGCTGGCCCACTTTCATACCTAATCCACGGTTAGCAGAACAGGTCAACGGTGGAAACATGGTTTCACTTATTAGAATATTGCCCAAAAGGATCAAATAGTCAATGGCTTATCATCCCTTCCATCCATTTCCCTATAAAAGAAAAGGAGAGGCCATTCCTCCATGCAAACCTCCCCAGCTTGAGAAACTAAGCCTGTAGTAGCCATGGCATCTGAAAAGAAGGTGGTTGAAGAAGTACCCAACTGGATCCGGGTCTACGACGACGGTTCTGTCGATCGAACATGGACCGGGCCCGCCGAAGCCGAGTTCTTGGTCTCTCCCGTCCCCCCATCAGAGACGTTTGTCGACGGGGTGGCCACTCGTGATGTGGTCATCAACGCCGACTTGGGCCTCTCCGTCCGAATCTACGTCCCCAAAGAGAAATGTAACGGTGATGTACGGCTGCCCGTGCTCCTCCACTTCCATGGTGGTGGCTTCTGTGTGACCCATGCTGATTGGTACATATACCACCAGTTCTACACCCGGCTCATTGCATCGGCTCAAGCTATTTGCGTCTCGGTCAAATTGCGTCGAGCTCCCGAGCACCGGCTCCCTGCTGCAATCGACGATGGTTATGCAGCCCTGTCATGGCTTCGGTCCTTGGCTAGAGCTGAGCTGTCCGAGCCATGGCTCACAGCCCGTGCCGACTTCTCGCGGGTCTTCCTCATAGGCGACTCATCTGGTGGGAACGTCGTGCATGGAGTGGCGGCACGCGCAGGTCACGACGATTTGGAACCGCTGCGGCTAGCAGGGGGAGTGCCGGTGCATCCCGGCTTCGTCCGAGCGGAGCGGAGCCAGTCTGAAATGGACTTCCCTGGCGCGGCGTTCCTTACAGTGGAGATGATTGACAAGTTACTTGCTTTGGCATTGCCAGTTGGAAGCACTAAGGATCACCCGATCACGTGCCCGATGGGGCCCATTGCCCCACCCATTGGAGGGCTGCGATTGCCGCCGTTCTTGGTGGCGGTGGCTGAGAGAGATCTCATGCGCGACACACAGCTGGAATATGTTGCGGAGATGAAGAAGAGTGGCAAGGACGTAAGTATGGTTTTTAGCCCAGGCATGGAACACTGCTTCTACCTCAACAAGATTGCAATCGACTCGGATCCTAATACGGCCGCCCAAACGGATATCCTGATCGCTGCCGTTTCAGAATTCATTCGGATGCACTGAGGGTGTGCATGCATTGCACACTAGGGTGCAATATAGATGGAGCTACTAGTACGTAATAAGTCTTGAAAAGAAGATTTTCATGTGGGGCCCACGTTATGAAAGGTTCAGATTTCCTAAAAGTGGGATACATTGGTAGTGAAAACAGGGTTGCATACTAAGTTATGATACAGCCGGCTGTAGGTGATTGATTCTAGGTGTTAGAAGTTGTTTGCTATGCCCACACGCTCACACACTTTCATCTCCACACGTTCTGACAAGCACGTGCAAGAGACATCCATGTATTGGAACATGTGGGGCCCAGCGTAAAGATGAGCTGTATCTGAAATTAGGTTGGTTGCTCATGGCGTGCGGCACGACTCTAGGGTTGAAAATGGATTGTATGTACTTTTCAACGGTAGAATTGTTTTGGTGCATGTGTGGCCCACTTGATGAATTGACTGATCTTGCTGGGAATTATTTGATCGCATGCTCGAATTTCCACGAGTTAGGTTAGGACGTGTGGCCGATTTTAGAGAAGATAGTTGCGTGTGGACCTAACTAGCAAAGCTCCTGTTAGGAATTCTCAGTTGTATGCTTCTATTCTAGTTGTGTCATTGTTGAAGTTATCAAATTTTATTCGACCATGTTCGTTATTCTGTATCTTAAATGTAGTGACTAATCTACGCATGGCATAACACCAGGTCAACTCAGACCGTCGAATTTGACCCACTTCTTATGGAGCACATATTGCACTGCACGTCGGACTTCCACTTTTTACGCACTTACCCCAGTAAGTACTCTAATGAGGAAGTAACATGCATGCTGTGGTGTGTGAATCTGAGAACAAATGAGAAAGAGAAAAAGGTTTAACTTGGCGAGTGACTCAGTTCGAGTTATCCTGAGTTGTGCTGAGTCAACTTAATGAGTCTCTCTAAAACTCAGCTGAGTCAAACTTAAGAGTGAGATTCTCACTGACTCGGGTCATAGTCTCACCGAGTCATGATGACTTGGCTGTGTTTTAAGTTGAGTTAGTGAGTTTTAGAATTATTGCCCCATCATGCATAATATATAACAAAAAGAAAAGCCCTTGAAACCCTAATCTGGCTGGGGTGGGCCCGGTTTGGTCAAGACCGACAGGCTCTTACACACAGCTGAGCTCGGTTCATCTAGTAAACATCCTTTTATTCTAAGCGTCTTGGTGCTAGTATTTCAGCCTACGCCCAGCCAGAAGTGGGGCAGGTCCGGTAGCATGATGGCCAGCCTTGCCCATTTGACAGCCTTAGTCATATCCAACCAGAGCCCAGTTATCTACTTATGTCCAAAATCTGGGCTTTTCATTAGGTGGGCCATCATCCATGATATACGACAAAAATGCACTTGAAATCCTAATCGGGCCAGGCTGGGCGGGGTTCAGGCCATGTTGAAGGACTCTTAAAAGAAGCTCGAGCCTGGTTACTAAACAGGCTCGAGTTTTATGCCTGGGTCCAGCCCTCAGGCCTAGTATTCCAACCCATGCCAGACCTGAAGCGTGTCAGGCCCAAAATCCTTAGGGGCCAGACTGGCCTATCAACAACCCTATTTGGTAGAGTTCTTTAGGGATATTTTGTGTGAAAGTCACAAAAATGTTTTGAATGACTAATTGCATGTAATTTTTTTTATCCATGGACTATATTTGCATTATTTGAAACACTAGCATATTTATTAAATCATTGGTTGAGTAATCCGGTATGTTGTTTTATATTATTGTTTGTGATTATGGTGATGTTTATGCTGACGGTAGATGCTCATTGAATATTCGACCTTAAACGGTGGATTGCTTGACTTTTCAGTGGGCCACAATGCACATAAAAAATAAGCAGTTGAAATAATTTCAACTTGCCATCCATTAGTTTGTACATTATGCCTCTTTGAGGTTAATATCATTAATGAGAAGAGATGGAGCCTGGCTCGTGGATGTCCAGGCACATAAGCCCACTAAGCTCACCTGGTCCAATGAGAAACGCGCTGTGGCTTACCTGGCCAAGCTTAGGACTGGGCTTAGACCTGGCATGTATGGCCTAACCAATTTTTTGGCCTGGGCTAAGGCTTAGGTCAATTTAGGCCGACCCAGCTCAGCCGGACTTCACGCATACATGTCTATTTCTTAGTGCATGTGCAGCCCATCAATGGATGAATTAGGAAAGTTTGCCTTCATATAGGGATTTGATCAGTTTTGGGCCAGTCTAGGCCTGCAGTGCCTGGCCGTTGCTGGCTCAGGCCTTGGACCTTGTAGCGTTGAGTAGTGTTGAGTTGGGCTGTGGTTAGCCTTGCTCAGCCAAACCCAGCACATTGTTTCCCCCCACGATAACACCGTAATGCGAGTATGAACTATCGAAAGTGACCTGCAATGAAGGTATGTGCCCCAAAAGTCTACTTTGAAGATCCAACGAATTGTCTACTGAGACCCACATGTTAAGTTATGCTTAGGGATTTTAATAGAATATGGCTATCCTTTGTGTGGTTCTAGCTTGATTCTTTGAAAGTCTTTATTTAGTAAAGCTTTTAAAGGGTACTTCATGGTTTTCTATTTATGAGATTTTAAAAAGAATATAAAAATATCTTGAAAGATCTTTAATAAGATATCTTAAAATTAGAGAAGATATTAATGTGATAAGGTTAAAGATAAGCATAAGAGAAAAAAAAAAAAAGGGAGAATTTTCTCAACACATCCAATATTTATTGTTCTTTTCTTAATTTAAAATAATTGATTTTATGTGTATGTCTGTGTGCGCACGTGCATGTGTGTCTTTTTAGATGCCATATGACAATGAAGATTGAATTAAAAAAAAAAAGAAAAAAAAAAAGACCGAGTTTTGGAAGAGGATTCCATTGCAAAAGTAGAAAGCCCTATAAAAGTGGTGCATGCGAAAATCCTTTCTTATGTTGGGAAACCACGGAAGTACAAAAGAGAATCAAACAAGCAATCACACAACAACACGCAAAGACAGTACAATTTTACATGAAAAAACTCTTGCAGAAAATACTACGGCACAAAGCGAGCTTCACTATGATTTACAGAAGTTACAAGACATGATCAACCTAAAAATAAAACCCCAAGAGAACCCAAGCTCTCTCACCAAAACCCTCTCTTCAAACCCTAATCCCATTTAGAAACGTATTACATACCCTAATTCCTTATTACACTCGTTTATATATGCTACAACCGAAAATAAAAATAATTTACACAAAACCGCGCAAATTCACAGAAACCATAGTTCGACCGGTCAGGTGCCCAAGACTGTCCAAACCACATTCGCTCGCCCGACAACCTGGAGTTCGGTCACTCGAACTACTCAAAACACATTCAAAGAGTTTTGTCATATATTCCAAAATTCGCCAATCGCTCGAGCCCCTAATTCGGTTACCTGAACCAGCCGAAAAATGTACAAAGACCTATCTGGAATATACAGGGCAATTTTAGTCGCCCGACCACAGCGGTCAGTCACCTAAAACCCCCTTGACTTGTACAGATTGAAGGCTCCATACGACAATCTCCATTGAGGCTTTAATCGATAACATTCTTCATTTGCTTCATCCATCATCTCTACTTCAATCACAGCTCTACATCTTTTCGTTCACACTGCATCTTTATTATGTTCTCATCAATCCTAGAGAAGTTATGCAGAACTTGAACTTCTTTACAGGAACCACCTTGGTGAGCATGTCTGTTGGATTCATGCTGGTATGAATCTTCTCCAGAGTCACATCGCTTTTCTCAAGCATCTATCGGATAAAATGGTGATGCACATCAATATGTTTAGTACAAGGGTGATAAACTCAGTTCTTAGCAAAATTGATAGCACTAAAGTCATCACAATTAACCGGCATGGCCTTCTACTGAAGCCCCAACTGATTTATCATGCCCTTCAACCAAACATCCTCCTTGAACGCTTCTGTCACCGCTATATACTCCGCTTCAATAGTAGAAAGAGTCACTACTGACTGAAGCTTGGACATCCAACTAATCGCTCCACCTGCTAGTACAAACAAGTACAAAGAAGTCGATCTCCTACAATCCACACTACCTGCGTAATCTGAATCAATATACCTAACCAACTTATCCATCGACTTTTTGAATGTCAAGACATAGTCCCGCGTACCTCGAATATATCGAAATAACCATTTTACAACTTTCTAGTGTTACTTGCCATGGTTTGACATGAATCTACTCACAACACCCACCGCATGTGAAATATTAGGCCTCGTATAGACCATAACATACATCAAGCTGCCCACGATGCTCGAATAAGGCGCACATGACATAACCTTCTTTTCTTCATCTGACTTTAGATATTGTTCTGAAGAAAGCTTGAAGTGAGTCACGTGGAGAACGCTAATCAATTTGTCCTTATTCATTTCAAACTTCATCAACACTTTTTTATGGTATTCAGTCTGAGACAACCACAACATGTTAATGCAATTTTCTATGGCATACTAGTGCACCATATCTGTCAATTACGTGTTTTCATGTGTTGTAACATTAGTTGAGCCGTGGCAAGGTGAAGATCGAAGATTTAAGTGGACAAGAAATATCAAAGAAGAATGAACAAGTAAATGAGATGTCTTGGTGACCCTAACCCTTAGAACTAAAACAACCATATCATCTAGATGACTTGGACCATATAGGGAAACCCTTAGTAATCATCATAAGCCTTAGAACACTTAGAAAAACATGATAAATTAAGCTAATAAAAGAGGTGCAAGCTTGTGTAAACAAATCTGCCCAAATAGTTGTTTTTTAGTGGACTTCGATCCATCGAGTTCAGTTCGATGAGTCTTCTATGCTATCGAAGACCAGTTCGATCCCATTGAACAAATGTCCAACAATATTTCCGAACTCTTTAGACAGTTTTTCGATCCCATTGAATAGCCTTTCGATTCATCGAGGTTGGTTGTTCAATGCCATCGACATAGATATCCAGCAACTTTAAAACTCTTTGGACAGTTTTTCGATCCCATCGAACTAAGGGTTCCATCCCATTGAAGATCCTTCGATGCAATCGAAGGTGAGTTCGATGCCATCGAAGCGACCATTTTTTGCATGTTTTGTAGCTGTTGGAGCTTCATCTATAAAAGCGAGGGACTCATAGCCAACACCATTAGGCTCTAATCCTAACCCAATCAAGTCATCTTCCTTCTGATTCATCATAAGAATAGCATATTCAAAGCTCATTTAGAAAATGAACTTGTCCCTCTTGATCTCTAGAGTTTAGAACTTAATCTAGATAGTTAAATCCTTATCTAAACTCTATAGAGAGATCTTTGTAGGTAAAATTCTTTAAGCAACCATGTACTATTAGTTGTAGAGATTTCAAACCTACCTCCAATCACCTTGGTCATCTCAAGAAAATCATATGTAAGGTGATTGATCGTTAGAGCTGAGGCATTGGCAATGCACCAGCAACAAAAACAAAGGAGCACATGGGGAGCTGATTGAAACATGAAAGAATTGAGATCAAGCAACACAAGCAACGCATCAACGAGGTTCAAATCTGACAAGTAAGATTGTCAATTTATAGAGTCCAGCTATCACGCCCCGAAATTCGAAACCCGAGTACAACAACCCGAAGCCCGAGTCCCAGGGTGTGAATTGAAAATTCGAACATAGATTCCTTGAGATTCCATCCCACACATTATATATCTAAAATAAATCCCCAAACATAAAATTTCCTTTCCACTAATATTTTATTACATTGACTTTTACAAGATAAAATAGATCGACTACAGTTGGCATTTGAGTAACACGTGACCATCTAAATATTCTGTCCTGTCTACGTATTTTCCTTCCTGAAAACCTGCAAGAACTGTGGTGATTTTGGTGAGCTAAAAGCCCAGTGAGGTCATTTCCATCACATGTAATATTCCAGTAAATAAGAAACAGGATGTGAATCATCAACGGATAGAATTGTATGAAATATACAAAGATGAGGTTATAATTGATACACTTTATGATTTATTATAATTGAAACATGATTATCATGATGTCATATATGTTATGATACGTGTAAGAGCAATAAAGGTCTAGAAACTCGTTGCCACTGAACATTAGGAACCTGTCGCAAATCAACCATGCTCACCTAATTGGTACAGCGAGGCAGCAAATCAACCATGCACGCCAGTGAGCAAATCAACCATGCACCACTGATCCAACCGAGCAAATCAACCATGCTCAATAAGTGAAACGACCAGAACTCGCTGCCACTGAACATTAGGAACATGTCGCAAATCAACCATGCTCACCTAACCGGTACAGCGAGGCAGCAAATCAACCATGCACGCCAGGAGTCAAATCAACCATGCTCCTGTTCCGTTGTAGTGTATAAATGTATGTATGTCATGAGTTATGGAAGCACTCTTCAAGCATACAATGCATATCCAAAATTCAAGCACAATCACACCATGCAAATGTTTACTTTGTTAAAGTATTTCTTTCCCTAAGTTATTGTCAATAAGGAAGTGTAAGAAAGTTGTGATATAAAATTTCAATGCTTTGATGAATGTCTAGGGTTGACTCAAGGACGGTGTCTTATCTATGATTTAAACTCAAGTTAGGTTCATTTAAAATTTTAGATGTATGTGACTAAAGAGAAAGAGAAATCAACTAAGAAGAATAACAGTTGAAAGACGAAATTTAAGAATAGAGACAAGAGATGAATCCCTTACCTAGAATTCATATTATGCGTAATAACAAAACACTACCCTAAAACTCTAGTTAAGGAAGAGATTGAATGGTAGACCTTTACCTGAGATACTTTACGTGAAACACTAAAAAAAACTTGAAATTGAATGCAAAGGAAAGCAAACCTAGGAAAATGAAAATCAACTAGAAATTATGAGATGAATCACTCACACATATGACGACGTGTTTCACGCTTTGAAAAAATAGTCTTGGTTCAAGTCTGAGTTGACTCAACGGGCTGGATCGGCTCTCTCTCTCTCTCTCTCTCCTCCTTCCTTCTTCTTTTTCTTTCTCCTTCTTTCTCTTTTTTTTTCTTCTTTTTCTTTCTTTCTTCTTTCTTCTTTTCTTCTCTTCTTCTTCTTCTTTCTTCTTTTCTTCCTTTCTCTTCTCCTCTTCCTTTCTTCTTTTACTTCTTCTTCTTCTTTTTCTTTCTTTCTTCTTTCTTCTCTTTTTCTTCTTCTTTCTTTCTTTTCTCTTGGCCTGGGACATTGCCCACAGCTATCAACAAGCCAAACCAAACAACTCTCTCTTCTTCTCTCGCTATTCTCTCTCTTCTTCTCTCTCTAGCGGCTACTCTCTAACTCTCAAGAACTAGACTCTCTCTCTCTTACCCGATCCCTCTCCTTTCTCCTCTATCTCTACGTTTTTTTGGAGAGAGCAGAGAAGCCTACG